>JANFOE010002471.1:5000-118077 GCA_025667525.1 Glebionis coronaria | reverse complement strand
AAGCTGAAATAAAATTACAATAGAAACAAACTTTATGTTTTGGGTTAACTTTACATAATAAAATTCTTCAAAAGTTTATACATAATTTCATTAAACTTCATCCAAGGACTTCCTTCTTTATTCTTGCTTCAAACTTTCTCATGAGCCCAATATTAACTTTCACATTGAAACCACTTATAATCTTTTGTTTCTTTTGTTGCTTCTTCCAATGTTGGTCCGCCGCTTTGATTAACTCATTTCTCCAAAGGTTACAAGGCAACAGCAGAATCTTTGCTAAGTATTTTGCTCTGAGAGTGTGAATAGTTGATTTTTGATTTCTATTTTCATCTGGCAATGTCATCAACCATATTTCTTTACCGACGTACATCTCCATATGCCTCATAGCAAATAGACCACAGTCGACAGCATTTTTTTTGTCCTCCAATTCATCTTCAAGACTCTTGGGACGGCCTTCATGAATGCAGCATGTTTTTGATGATTTACACTTTCTAGGTAAGCAATGAATAATTTTATCTGTGAAAAAATACAAGATTGCTGTTAATGCTGTAAAATAATATGTAATGCAATAAAAAAAATTACCTGTTATATCTAAAAAAAATAATTTATAACAAAATTTTGAAGGTTATAAAAAACTAATAATTTATAAAAAACTAGTATTTATTAATACATAGCTATTTAGCCAAATGAGATTCATAAATCAAAAAATTACCATTGTCATGGCATAAGGGCCATATCTGTCATCAAGATCCACAGAATCATCATCAAGGTTGTCCATGATTTCTATTTCAGCAGATATCATATTGAAGCATAATAAATAGTAATGGTTTACAACACCTATCATCTGAATGCAAGGAATCATAACCTGTAGATAATTCAATAAAAAATTATTAACTAAAACATAGTAATGCTGTAAAAATTTAACTGTAATGCTGTAAATAATTTTTAAATAGTATTAGTAATAGATGTTATTTATGACTTACCATACTAATGTTATCCAAATTTGTTTTCTTTGAATTCTGTAAAACAGATTCAAAGTTATCATCAAAAACTTTTCTCAGGTGTTCTTCATCCACTTTCTGTTCAACCAGAACGGGAGGCTGTATATAATCACAAAAAAAATATAAAATATTTCAACCTATAGAAATACAATTTTTTAAGTATATATATAGAGTAAAAAACTCACCAGCATTCCTGTACTGCGGTACAAATTTGAGTTAAATGAGGCGCTCGATTGGAATGTCTCCTCATACGCCAGAACAAGACTCCATAAGTCAAGAATATTTGATGAAATTAGGATGTTTGGATAAAGACTCAAGAACCATATACATTCAATTATTACGCCCAATCCACTGAATATAAATTCCCTGCGCATTATAAAAATAATTCAGTTTTTTTTTACCAAATCACAAACAAAAAAAAATATATCTATAATATGCAATTCAGTTACTTTATTAAAGGTTAATGCAGTAAAAACTAACCCTTCAGGACAACTGCCACTCCATACGTATTCTATAACCTTTATTTCATCTTCAGTAAATGGTATGTCTGGATGAATTTTCCTCTCGTGATATGCTGACAACTTTTCACTTGAGTCTATTCTATAAACCGCATCTTCTAATACTTCAGCGCCTCTTTTCATACTTCTGATAGGCTTTTTAAAATCACTTTCATTTGAGGGTTCTGGAACTGCAATACTAACCACTTTCTCTTTGCCTTTTTCTGAATTCTTATCTGTAACACTACTTGTGATCATTGGCGCCTTAGTGTCTGTGTTTTGGACTGTATTAACAAGTATTGAAGCCATTCCGGCAATTTCAAGAATTTCAGTTGCTTCAGCCACTTCATTAGCTTCAACAGATGTTTTTGGAGGCAATTCAGCAACTTCATGAGCTTCAACACTTTTTTCTATGGCACTTGTATTTCCTTCATCCATTTTTCTTGCCACAAAACGTCCTTCATTGTTTCGTACTAGGCTTAATTTCATATTTCTTGATTTAGGACGAAAGGAAGGAGTGTTGAGATTTTGAAAAACATCTGGGGTAAAAGTCCAAACATTATCGGTCATATTGTCAACCAAATCAAATGCATCCAACCCTGGTTGTCCTACATCAAAATCAACAACTTTAGCACGCATGATACCCAAATCATCTACAACATCAATCTTTCTTCGTTTGTTGATTTGATATCCTTTTTCGTCTTCCTTCGTTTGTGATAAAGGTTCTATTGTGGGAAGTCTAGTGTTTAGATAACTCAACAAACTTTCATCACTATCTTCTGAAGGTTCTTCTACGACAAAAGTTATCCGAGCACTTTTATCAGTTTCATTTGAAGATTGTGTTTCTGGAGGAGTTGACTGAGTGAAATTAGTATAATCAAATGGTACAATGCCCATATTTTGCCCTGCAATCAGATTTTGAGGCCCCTCTCCAGCATTTTTACAATCATGCTCATCTTTCTTTTCCGCATTTACATCGTCATCACCTTTTTTATTCTTTTTTTGATCATCGCCATTATCTGCATATTTTTACATTGTTAGAATTTTTAAATTGCAAACCTTACCAAATTAACGTAATAATGTTATAGCATTGTAGTTATATTATTACCAAAAAAAATTTTAGTAGAACATAGAAAAATATAATTTGAATGTTATAGACATACCATCATGTTGATCCTCAACATTTCCTTTTTTTGCATCATCATGTTGATCATCAACATTTGCCTTTACTGCATCATTATCATCATCTAATGCATCATCATCGTCATCTTGTTCGTCATCATCTAATCCATCATCATTGTCAGTTTCGTCATCAATATCTTCATCCTCATCTCCATTCCCGTCTTCGCTACCATCAATTTCATCATCCTCATCTCCATTCCCCTTTTCACTATCATCATTTTCATCTTCCATATCACCTTGCTTATGCTTATAATAAACCATGAAAACCTTATTTCTATCATTTACAAGTTTTTTTAACCTTTTGGACTCGGGATAGTATCTAAAAGCAAGATCCAATTTTCTATCAGAATCTTCCATCAGCTTAATTGCTTGCTGTAGATTACCTTTTACAGTATTGCACATTCCCTATAATATAAAAAATCATTTAAAGTTTAATGCATTAAATTGTATTTTTGCCAAATCACTTTCATAACTTTTAATAAATAACATCATAACTATCATTTTCAAACAACCGAGTTCTCAATCCTCATTACAAAGAAGGAGTCTTCCCAATATGGGGAATCAAAAGGCTCCCACTAGGTTTTCGAGCTTGTTCCTAGTGAGCCACATGCATCAAATATTTTTTGATTGTGTGAGCCTTAAGACCGGAAAATTTACTGAATTTTAGTTAATTTTTTAACCAAATCATCTTACATAACATATATTTCATTCAAAATTATTACCTTAAAAGTTTTAGATGAAAAATCTTTAGCTTCTTCAAGTTCTTCTTCTGAAAACTCTTCTTCATCTTCTACAACATCAACAAAATAAATTATTATATAATAACAAAATTTCAAGAATATATTTATTTTATATTTTTATGCATACCTGATAAATTCACTAATTTCTTTTTTTTGGTATCTTTCTTCTTTGGCTCAATCCATTCTAAACCATCAACGATTTCTAAACGTCCAAAACCTCCTTTCTTAAGTTCAAGAGATTCTCTAGCTTTCATCAATTGATGATTCCATGCTTTGAATGCAGGGACTGTTTTTTCGACCTTTACCTTTTTACACACAGTTGAATTGCAATACACAAGCTGCACAAAAAAAAATATTTTTTAGTAGTTAGCTGTTGAAAATTTATGTAAAATTTAATAAACTAAAAAGTAAATTTTTACAGCAGTTTAAGTAAAAAATTTACAGCAGTTAAGACTAAAATTTACAGCATTTAAGTTTAAATTAGTACTTACTGTGAGTAAAACCAATGGTCCACTGAATGTGCTACTTGAATCAAAACTGGTGCATTCCCTCACCAAACATTCTAATAGATATGAGCACCAATCCATTTTTTCAATCCTATCAGTGTTATTCCCAATAAATGGAATAAGCCTCTCATTTATCGTTCCATCTTTGTTACCTTCTCCGATTATTGAGAAGAACAGTGATAGGAAACCAACATCGAATACCCAATTGGCTTTTTCGTATTCAGACAAAAATGATTCCAATTTTGATACTCCGATTTTTTTATCATTACCGACAATATGCTTCACCTTTCTTCTCCATCTCTGAGTCGTAGGCTCTAATAGATTTTTTTCTTTTAGAGTTTCAACAGGGATATCACCCATTGGTATCCCAAGCATATCATGCACAAGTTGTTTGGTAAACTTTATCTTCCTACCATCTCCCATTCCTAGAGTGCGTGTTTCTGAATCAAAATTGGTAGCTAAAAACAGACCTAAGGTTGATGGGATATAATATATGTTGAAGTTTTCAGGAAAATCACCAAATCCCATTTCTCGAACACGCTTGTCTTGTTGAGGGCTTAAGTTGTTTAGGACCTTTTGGAGATTTCTTGGTGACATTCTGTATTTTATGGTTTCCTGATCAGCCTTTTTTGGCTTCTTTTGTTGAATTGCTTGTGGATAACAAACAATCATATTATCTTTTGTTTTTGCCTTCTTTTTTGACTGAAAAAATACATCAGAATCTTTCTTAGTGCAAGCCTTTTCCCCTTATCTTCCTTTTTTTCTATCTTATATTTATCGAAAGTATTTTCTTCAAAATCCGAATCACTGTTTTCCGTTGGATTTTTATTTTTTTTCTCATTGGTCTTTTTAACTGATGGAGATATACCTGAAAAAATCACACACTATATTCATTTACAGACAGTCTATATAAATCTTTCATTTGTACCTAACACAGAATCAAGAGCATTAGAATACAAATTTTAACACATCACTCTGATTTTCAAACATATAAACTCACATTTAATCAAACTATAAACAACATCTAACAGGAAACATTCATATGTACCTAACTTGGATTCTATAGCATTAGAATACAAATTTTAACACATCATAGTGATTTTTAAGTATGAAATCTCACATTTAATCATACTTTAGACAACGGCTAACTAAAATCATTCATATGAATCTAACTCGTATTTTAGATCATTAGAGTTCAAATTTTAACACATTATAGTGTTTTTCAAGCATGATATCTCACATTTAAGCAAACTTTAAACAACATCTAACAGGAAACATTCATAAGAACCTAACTTGGATTTTAGAACATTAGAATACAAATTTTAACACATCATACTGATTTTCAATCATATAAACTTACATTTAATCAAATTTTGAACAACATTAAAACTAAATCATTCAATTATACTTAACTCAGATTTTAGAGCATAAGAGTCAAATTTTTAACACATCGCATTGTTTTTCAGGCATCAAAACTCCCATTTAATCATACTTTAGACAACAGATAACCTAAATTATTCATATCAACATAAGTTGGAATTTGGAGCATTAGAGTACAAAATCTAACACATCATTCTGATTTTCAAACATATAAAGTCTCATTTAATGAAATTATAAAAAACAGTTAATATAAATCATTCATATCAACATAACTTGGATTTTAGAGCATTAGAGTGCAAATTTTAATACATCACAGTGATTTTCAAGTATGAAATCTCACATTTAATCATAGTTTAGACAACGGCTAACTAAAATCATTCAAATGAATCTAACTAGCATTTTAGAGCATTAGAGTTCAAATTTTAATACATTATAGTTTTAATCAAGCATGATATATCACATTTAATCAAACTTTAAACAACAGCTAAAAGAAAACATACATACGAACCTTACTCTGATTTTAGAACATTAGAATATAAATTTTAACACATCGCATTGATTTTCAAACATGAAAACTCCCATTTAATCATACTTTAGACAACAACTAACCTAAATCATTCATATCAACATAACTTGTATTTTAGAGCATTAGAGTACAAATTTTAACACATCACTCTGATTTTCAAACATATAAACTCACATTTAATGAAACTATAAAAAACAGTTAACATAAATCATTCATATCAATATAACTTGGATTTTGGTGTATTATAGTGCAACTTTTAACACATCACAGTGATTTTCAAGTATGAAATCTCACATTTAATCATACTTTAGACAACGGCTAAGTAAAATCATTCATATGAATCTAACTAGAATTTTAGAGCATGAGAGTTCAAATTTTAACAAATTATAGTGTTTTTCAAGCATGATATCTCACATTTAAGCAAACTTTAAACATCATCTAACAGGAAACATTCATAAGAACATAACTCGGATTTTAGAACATTAGAATACAAATTTTAACACATCATACTGATTTTCAAACATATAAACTTACATTTAATCAAATTTTGAACAACATTTAACATAAATCATTCATATGAACCAAATTCTAATTCTAGAGAATTATAGTTAATTTTTAGCACATAGCAATGATTTTGAAGCATTAAAAGCCACTTTTAAACAAATTTTAGTATAACATCTAACCTAAATCATTCATATGAACCTTAATCTAATTCTAAAGCATTATAGTGCATTTTTAACACATAGCAGTGATTTTAAAGCTTAAAAAGTCATTTTTAAACAAATTTTGAACAACATCTATCCTAAATCATTTATAAGAACCTTAGTCTAATTCTAAAGCATTATAGTGTATTTTTAACACATATCATTGATTTTGAAGATTAAAAAGTCACTTTTAATCAAATTTTGAACAACATCTATCCTAAATCATTTATATGAACCTTAGTCTAATTCTAAAGCATTATAGTGCATTTTTAACACATAGCAGTGATTTTGAAGCTTAAAAAGTCATTTTTAAACAAATTTTGAACAACATCTATCCTAAATCATTTATATGAACCTTAGTCTAATTCTAAAGCATTATAGAGTATTTTTAACACATATCATTGATTTTGAAGCTTAAAAAGTCAATTTTAATCAAATTCTGAACAACATCTATCCTAAATCATTTATATGAACCTTAGTCTAATTCTAAAGCATTATAGTGCATTTTTAACACATAGCATTGATTTTGAAGCTTAAAAAGTCACTTTTAATCAAATTTTGAACAACATCTAATCTAATTATTCATATGAACTAAAGTCTAATTCTAGTGCATTAAACTGCATTTTTAACAAATAGCATTCATTTTCAAGCATAAAAGTATCTTTAAACAAACTTTGAACAATAAATTAAAAACTAAAAAATCTATTACCAGACTGAGAAGGCGGAGATAGTCCTATAAAGGTTCGAACCATCTTGATTGCCTGCTTAACTTTCTGATTCAAGATGATTCCAGTGTGAAATGCGAGTTTTTTGATCGGATTCACTGTGAGAAGTGTGTGTTTTTGATCGTTTTCACTCCGATAACTGCGTGTTTATGGAGGGTTTCAGTAACGTTACTGTGTGTTTTAATGAGCGGTTTTTATTGTGTGTTTTTGATCGATTTTAACTGCTATATTTTGGGAACTATGTGTTTTTCATCAGTTATGGGCGCGTTTAGTTTTTTTTTTCGAGAATTGCCCCTAAAGTTTCTTTTTTTACAAAAATACACCATTTTTTTTTGTCAAAATTAGTGATTTTGATCCGAGGGCTGAGATTTCACCTCATTTGTTTTATTATAAGATTTGTTTTATAATAACCCCACTCTATATATATATATATATATATATATATATATATATATATATATATATATATATATATATATATATATATATACTAGCACTGTACCCGCGCCTAACGGCAGCTATATGTTGCGGTGAGCATGTGTATTTTATTCGTGTTCGTCGGTCATGAATAATTTTTTTTGGTTCTCTATTAAATCGACTATTTCAAGATACTTTTTTATTTTAGCTTAGAGGTAGGGCTAAGCATGACATATACAAAATCGACTCGGATCAAAATTCGGATCGGACCGGACCGACCCAAACAATTTTGGTCCGGTCCTCGATTCGGGTTTTGGAACCATGTCGATCGTCGGTTCGGTCCAGTTCGGTCATACAAAAAATCTCGTCAATTATAGCTAATAGGACTGAACCGGACAGGACAATTTCGGTCCGTCTCGGTCTAAGGTTTCGGACCATTTCGGTCCTCAGTCTGATTCGATCCGACGCCGATGCTCATCATTATTTATAGGCGGACCTAGGATTATAATAGACTTTTGCAAATATATTTTTTAAGATTTTTTTTTCAAGAAAATATAAATATTGACCTTATGTAATAAATTAATATTGTAACTTATTTCAATTCAATAATTGTAATCTACATTTTCGAGGAAATATAAATATTGATTTTTGCAAATATTTTTTTTAACACAATGATAATTTTACGTTTAACAAATTAATTTATTTCTTATCTTTATAATATATATATATATATATATATATATATATATATATATATATATATATATATATATATATATATATATAGTTGGGGTAAAATAAAACAATTTCTAAAATAAAATAAATGAGGTGGAACCACATGCTGCCATGTGTCCCCCCTTTTTTTCAAAAAAAAATGGTGTCTTTTGTAATTTATAAAACTTCAGAGGCCGTTTTCAACAATTTTCTTAAACTTATATAAAGTGGGTTTTTTCACACACACATTTGGATTGAATGTTTCATTTCCACCGTAACTAACCACCATCGTCTCCTCCATTTTCTTCGCCATCTTCTCCATCGTGAACCACCACCTTCCCCGCCTTGTCCATCGTCTTCCCCACCTTCGCCACCACTAACCACCACCTCCCCCGACTTGTTCATTCAAAGATTCAACGGTTTGATTTGATATTCCTATTTCTTTATATTGATTCACCATCGCACCACCTTCTGTCCACCGTACTTTCACCATCGCACCACCAGCGACATGTTAACAACCGTTCCCCAGTTGGTATGTGTTTAGATTCGACCAAAAAACTTTAAAAGTAAGCTTTTTTATGTTCTATTTAATTATTGTTGATGAATACGGTATATTGATCTTTGTTTTTACTACTTTCGTAATGAATTTTGAGAGAAGAAATAGTTGAAAGTGTATATATGAAACCTGCATACTAGGTGTTTGATAAAATGTCTATATGGTTTTCTATAACTGTGATGCGTTAGTTCTAACTGTGATGCTTTAATTCATAATGTGATGCAGTAAGATATACAGTAATGTAGTAGATCGTAACTGCAATGCGGTATATGTGACGCAGTAGGATATAAAGTAATGTAGTAGAACGTAACAGTAATGCAATAAAATTTATTTTAAAAGTGATAAAGTATGCATGTGATTTGGTAGAAATTGCACTGTTGTAAAACACTAATTTTGTAGAATATAAGGTAATGTTGTAGAATATACGGTAATGTTGTAGAATATACGGTAATATTGTAGAATATATGGTACTGTTGTAAAACACTAATGTTGTAAAACACTAATGTTGTAGAATATACGGTAATGTTGTAGAATATATAGTAATGCAGTTGGGTATAAAATAATGAAGTATGATATACACTAATGTTGTAGAATATACGGTAATGCAATAAAATAATGCAATAAAACACTAGTGTTGTAGAATATACGGTAATGTTGTAGAATATACGGTAATGTTGTAGAATATACGATAATGTTGTGGAATATATGGTACTACAATAAAATAATGCAGTATGATATACACTAATGTTGTAGAATATGCGGTAATGCAATAAAACACTAATATTGTAGAATATACGGTAATGCAATAAAACATAACTGTTGTAAAACACTAATGTTGTAGAATATACGGTAATGTTGTAGAATATACGGTAATGTTGTAGAATATACATTAATGTTGTAGAATATACGGTACTGTTGTAAAACACTAATGTTGTAAAACACTAATGTTGTAGAATATACGGTAATGTTGTAAAATATATAGTAATGTGGTTGGGTATAAAATAAAGCAGTATGATATACACTAATGTTGTAGAATATACGGTAATGCAATAAAATAATGCAATAAAACACTAATGTTGTAGAATATTCGGTAATGCAATAAACATAACTGTTGTAAAACACTAATGTTGTAGAATATACGGTAATGTTGTAGAATATACGGCAATGTTGTAGAATATACGGTAATGTTGTGGAATATACGGTACTGCAATAAAATAATGCAGTATGATATACACTAATGTTGTAGAATATACGGTAATGCAATAAAACACTAATGTTGTAGAATATACGGTAATGCAATAAAACATAACTGTTGTAAAACACTAATGTTGTAGAATATACGGTAATGTTGTAGAATATACGGTAATGTTGTAGAATATATAGTAATGTTGTAGAATATACGGTACTGTTGTAAAACACTAATGTTGTATAATATACGGTAATGATGTAGAATATATAGTAATGCAGTTGGGTATAAAATAATGCAGTATGATATACACTAATGTTGTAGAATATACGGTAATGCAATAAAATAATGCAATAAAACACTAATGTTGTAGAATATACGGTAATGCAATAAAACATAACTGTTGTAAAACACTAATGTTGTAGAATATACGGTAATGTTGTAGAATATACGGTAATGTTGTGGAATATACGGTACTGCAATAAAATAATGCAGTATGATATACACTAATGTTGTAGAATATACGTAATGCAATAAGACACTAATGTTGTAGAATATACGGTAATGCAATAAAACATAACTGTTGTAAAACACTAATGTTGTAGAATATACGGTAATGTTGTAGAATATACGATAATTTTGTAGAATATACAGTAATGTTGTAGAATATACGGTACTGTTGTAAAACACTAATGTTGTAAAACACTAATGTTGTAGAATATACGGTAATGTTGTAGAATATATAGTAATGCAGTTGGTTATAAAATAATGCAGTATGATATACACTAATGTTGTAGAATATACGGTAATGCAATAAAATATAACTGCAATTCAGTAGAAACTATTTGTAATATACTTATAATTTTTTACCGCATTATAATGTTTTAGTTTGTAATTCACATTAATGATTCTATAGATTCACTAATGTACATAACATTTATGTTATTTCTTATTGATTAAGTGAAGTTAATTGAATTTTTTTATTGTATGAAGTATTGAAATGAATTTAGATGGTTGTTACAATATTTGGTAATATTGTGCTGATGTTTGGCACGTATTAGGTTTAGATATAAATACTGTGATTTTCTGAGTTAAATGGTTGTTACTGGTCTTAAAGTTAAGTAGCTTTTCATTATGATAGAGTAGGTATAAAAGCGTGATGCAGTAAGATTGTCTATTGTATTGTGATGGAGTAGAATATACATTTTGATGTAGTAAAGTTTACATTGTAATGCAGGAAAATAACACAGTGATGTAGTAAAGTAATAAAACGAGGAAGTGTAGTGGCTGTGTAGGAAAAGAGCCATAATTTAAAATCATGCCCATTGAAGTGGCCACCATCAAAGAACAGCAAGAAACAAGAAGAGCCGACAAGAGCGACATGAGCGACAAGATCTGGACATAAAATATGTACCCGTAAAGCTTACAAGCAATGTTTCATTATTCGTTTTATATTCAAAATAAGTAGTGTATAGATATCAAATTGTTACTTACAAGCCATGTTTTCGGTTCTAAGATGTATAGTATTTGTTACCAAACATGAATACAAAAGTATCTTATTGTATTTTAAATATACTCGGTATCCTTTTGTTTTACGAATAATAATTAATACTGTATATTATCTTATTTGTTTGGTGTATTATAACGCAATAAAATATACATTATATTTGATACAATAGCATTCATATTATGATGCAGTAAAATAGTCATTGTGATGTGGTAAAATAATACAATGATGTACTAAAGTATTATTTTGATGGAGTAAAGTTATATTGCAATTCAGTAGTATGGTAACAATCTGACGAAGTAAAACAATATTGTGATGCATTAGCTGTAGTCGCCAGATGCAATATTATTTTCATTGCAACATACTGGATAACTTAATGCATCTATGTTCATTCACATATCAACAGTAATCAAAAGTAGTAAATATTATACAAAATTTGTCATCATTAAAATTTCAATACATCGTATTTACGTTCCGTATTCCAAAGTATTACATCTAATATAATTTAAGTGTTGTCTATAAATGATCCACCATCCACGAGTATCTTCCAAGAATCTTTGTTACGCGTTCAATGCATCTGTGCAGCATTTCGCCCTTCAATTCGAGTGTATCAATTGGTATTTGAGGATGCAATCTACTGCTTGTAGCTTGGTAAATGCATATGCCTTTGTCGCTTGTGTTTTTTTTGCATGTTCTTTTCACCTGTGTAATAACAGTTCAAGCATTTTCATGAAAATAGCAAAATATATTATGTGATGCAATAGAATTTAAACTAACATGTAGTAGAGTATAAGTATAATGTTGTAGAAATAAAGTTATAATGTAGTAAAAAACTACAAATACATTACAAATATTTTCTACTTCATTACAATTATATTCTACTACTTCACTGTTATTTATATCATAATTTAACACATTTATTTTGTTAGTGCGCTATTTTCATTTACTAGTATAAAATAGCAGCACCAAATAACTTTAATGTAATAGAACATAAAATAACACTAATGTAGTAGAAATAAAGTTGTGATGTAGTAAATCATGCATATGAACAACACGAGTAACCTACTGCATTAAATGCATTAGAATTTAAACCTTAATGTAGTAGAAATAAAGTTTTAATGCATTAAATCATGCATATGAAGAATGTACGTAACCTACTTCATTACAATGCATTAAATTTAAACTGTAATATAGTAGAAATAAAGCTGCAATGTAGTAAAATATGCATATGAACAACACGAGTAACCTACTGCATTAAATGCATTAGAATTTAAACCTTAATGTAGTAGAAATAAAATTTTAATGCATTAAATCATGCATATGAAGAATGTACGTAATCTACTTCATTACAATGCATTAAAATTAAACTGTAATGTAGTAGAAATAAAGTTGCGATGTAGTAAATCATGCATATGAACAACACGAGTAACCTACTGCATTAAATGCATTAGAATTTAAACCTTAATGTAGTAGAAATAAAGTTTTAATGCATTAAATCATGCATATGAAGAATGTACGTAACCTACTTCATTACAATGCATTAAAATTAAACTGTAATGTAGTAGAAATAAAGTTGCGATGTAGTAAATCATGCATATGAACGACACGAGTAACCTACTGCATTAAATGCATTAGAATTTAAACCTTAATGTAGTAGAAATAAAGTTTTAATGCATTAAATCATGCATATGAAGAATGTACGTAACCTACTTCATTACAATACATTAAAATTAAACTTTAATGTAGTAGAAATAAAAATGCAAGTATCGTAATATATTACAGTGCATTAAAATTAAACAGTAATGTAGTAGAAAGAACAATGCAAGTGACCTACTGCATTACAGTGCATTAAAATTTAACTGTAATGCAGTAGAATAAAATTTGCTTATTATTATTAAAATTTTACCAAATCACATGCATAGTATTAGTTTTACTCCATCATAATATTAATTCTACTCAATCATAGTGTTAATCATACTCCATCACAATTATAATTTTACCAAATCACTTATATATTACATACAAATACTTAATTTCGACAAAACCTCAAAATACAACTTTATCCTACTCAAGCATATTCACATTAAAAATAATTCTACTCCATTACAGTTCTAATTTACCAAATCGCATGCATAGTATTAGTATTACTCCATCATAATATTAGTTCTACTCAATCATACTGTTTCCTACTCCATCACAGTTATGATTTTTCCAAATCACTTCTATATCAAAGAGAACTTTATAATTCTCATTGAGACATTATATCAAACACATTTTATACATCAATCATAAACACACACTTACACAAAACCTTATATATGTTTGATATCCTATCGCATTCTAGAGCATCATAGATCATTTTTAACACATTCTAACAAAAATCATTCAAAAATTAATCAAAAAGTTAAAAAAAAAAGAAATTACCAGAGGATGCGCTGTTTAACTTGTTTGATTCGAGAGGATTCAGTAGGTTTGATTTGGTGGATTTGGTGGATTCGGGAGGATTCAGAGTGTACTGTGTGTTTTTTGATCGTTTTTTAGTATGTGAAGTGTGTGTTTTTTGATCGGGCTAATTTGGGACGTTTTAATTTTTATTATTTTCTACAATTACCCTTAAAGTTTGAGAGTTTACAAAAAAGACACAATTTTTTTATCAAATTAGGTGATTTTGATCCAAGGGGTGAGATTTCACCTCATTTATTTTATTATAAGATATGTTTTAGAATAACTCCACTGTCTCTCTCTCTCTCTCTCTCTCTATATATATATATATATATATATATATATAGGGGGCTTTCTTGTCAGAACCATTATTAGTGTCAGAACTATCAGAACTATAATCGGCCAATCAGAATTAATTTAACTAATTTCATTTAATTTATTTGATTAAAGTCCATAAGGGCATAAAAGTAAAAGTGACTTGTTTTAAATTTATAGAAAGTATTCAAATATAGTAAAAACATCTGATATGGTATTTTTTTTAAACGTGTATGTTTTTAATATTTTTTTCAACATTGATGTTTTCATTTGTTTATATTTTTATATATTTTTAATACCTTTTTATATTAACTTACTAATATTTTTTTCTAATCATTATTTTTTGTAAACACAAATCAAAGAACATAAATCTTTATAAAAAAAATATGATTCATATACTTAAATATTACATTTCAGCTAATTACAAATACAAAAACACATATGCAAAATCATGTGTCTTCCAAATTATAAATAATCTTCATGTATATTGGTGTTCATCCTCTTCTCGGTCTCCAACAATATCATCATCTTTATCCATCCTAATCTGAAAAAATAAATTAAACAAGAAAAATCATTCTTCAAAATAGAACATGTATGTTTCGCGCAGTACATGTATGTTTTTATCAAAATACACACGACTGCAATTAATTTTTATAAAAAAAACAATATAGTTTTTGCGTAGAAAGTGTATGTTTTGCGCAGGACATGTATGTTTCGAGAAGGACATGTATGTTTTGCACAGGACATGTTTGTTTTTCACAGGAAACATGTATGTTTTTCCCGTGAAAGATGTATGTTTTTCGCGTGAAACATGTATGTTTTTCGCGTGAAACATGTATGTTTTTCTCGTGAAAACATGTATGTTTTTAGCGTGAAACATATATGTTTCTGATGCGTCCACAAGTCTTTTCATCACCCAGCGGCGCCTCTCTGTCACCTTGTTTCTTACCAGCCACCACATCATTAAATCTACCTTCGTCACACATGCCAAAAGGTGAATACCATTTGTGCCCCTATGTATTAAGTTCCATGAAAACACTTTCTTATTTATTTACAAAAATGCCATTGTGCATTAAGATAGTGTATATTATGCACTAAATGGTGTAATAAAGATAATTCTGATAGTTCTCTCATTAAAAATGGTTCTGAAAAGAAAGTTATATTAAATATATATATATATATATATATATATATATATATATATATATATATATATATATATATATATATATATATATATATATATATATATATATATATATATATATATATATATATATATATATATATATATATATATATATATATATATATCTATATATATATATATATATATATATATATATATATATATATATATATATATATATATATATATATACTAGCAGTGTACCTGTGCCTAACGGCAGCTGTATGTTGCGGTGAGCATGTGTATTTTATTCGTGTTCGTCGGTCATGAATAATTTTCTTTTGGTTCTCTATGCTTAGAGGTAGAGCTAAGCATGGCAGATACAAAATCGACCCTGATCAAAATCAGGACCGGACCGACCCAAACAATTTTAGTCTGGTCCTCGATTCCGGTTTTGGAACCATTTTGATCGTCGGTTCGGTCCAGTTCGGTCTTACAAAAAATCTCATCAATTATAGCTAATAGGACCGAACCGGACAGGACAATTTCGGTCCGTCTTGGTCTAAGGTTTCGGACCATTTCGGTCCTCAGTCCGATTTGATCCGACGCCGATGCTCATCATTATTTATAGGCGGACCTAGGATTATAATAGACTTTTGCAAATATATTTTTTTAAGATTTTTTTTTCAAGGAAATATAAATATTGACCTTATGTAATAAAAGAATATTGTAACTTATTTCAATTCAATAGTTGTAATCTACATTTCAAGGAAATATAAATATTGATTTTTGCAAATATATTTTTTTAACACAATGATAATTTTACGTTTAACCAAATAATTTATTTTTTTATCTTTATAATATATATATATATATATATATATATATATATATATATATATATATATATATATATATATATATATATATATATATATATATATATATATATATATATATATATATATATATATATATATATATATATATATATATATATATATATATATATATATATATATATATATATATATATATATATATATATATATATATATATATATATATATATATATATATATATATATATATATATATATATATATATATATATATACAGGGGGCTTTCTTGTCAGAACCATTATTAGTGTCAGAACTATCAGAACTATAATCGGCCAATCAGAATTAAGTTAACTAATTTCATTTAATTTATTTGATTAAAGTCCATAAGGGCATAAAAGTAAAAGTGACTTGTTTAAATTTATAGAAAGTATTCAAATATAGTAAAAACATCTGATATGTTATTTTTTAAAATGTGTATATTTTTAATATTTTTTTTTCAACATTGATGTTTTCATTTGTTTATATTTTTATATATTTTTAATACCTTTTTATATTAACTTACTAATATATTTTTCTAATCATTATTTTTTGTAAACACAAATCAAAGAACATAAATCTTTATAAAAAAATATGATTCACATACTCAAATATTACATTTCAGCTAATTACAAATACAAAAATACCTATGCAAAATCATGTTTCTTCCAAATTATAAATAATCTTCATGTATATTGGTGTTCATCCTCTTCTCGGTCTTCAAAAATATTTATCCATCCCAATCTGAAAAAATAAATTAAACAAGAAAAATCATTCTTCAAAATAGAACATGTATGTTTCGCGCAGTACATGTATGTTTTTATCAAAATACACACGACTGCAATTAATTTTTATAAAAAAAAACAATATAGTTTTTGCGTAGAACATGTATGTTTCGCGCAGGACATGTATGTTTCGAGAAGGACATGTATGTTTTTCATAGGAAAGATTTATGTTTTTCGCGTGAAATATGTATGTTTTTCGCGTGAAACATGTATGTTTTTCTCGTGAAAACATGTATGTTTTTCTCGTGAAAACATATATGTTTTTCGCGTGAAACATATATGTTTCTGATGTGTCCACAAGTCTTTTCATCACCCAGCGGCGCCTCTCTGTCACCTAGTTTCTTACCAGCCACCACATCATTAAATCTACCTTCGTCACACATGCCAAAAGGTGAATACCATTTGTGCCCCTATGTATTAATTTCCAGGCAAACACTTTCTTATTTATTTACAAAAATTCCATTGTGCATTAAGATAGTGTATATTATGCACTAAATAGTGTAATAAAGATAGTTCTGATAGTTCTCTCATTAAAAATGGTTCTAAAAAGAAAGTTATATTATATATATATATATATATATATATATATATATATATATATATATATATATATATATATATATATATATATATATATATATATATATATATATATATATATATATATATATATATATATATATATATATATATATATATATATATATATATATATATATATGGATTTTAGTTAAAGTAGTGTATTATCTTATAATTGTTAAAATGAAAAGTAATTTTATAACACCCCCAACAAATGCTATGCGCAGCGGAACTACAACATTTGGGTGCTACGTAGTTATCATCACACATAAGCTATATTAAACGATTTAAAGAGACGTAAAAGTTTAAACATAAATTTAACATTATTAAAAACATACAAGTCTATAGTTTTCCAAATCCCAAGATAATACAAAACAGAATTTGCGTTTTGGTCCCCATTGAATCTCAACCCAAAATTACATTTTCGTTCACATGACATAATATAAAATATTTAAGTGCTAAAAGGGAAGAAAAACAAAGTAGACCGCCAAGCCACAACAACTTCCATCCTCGCATGCTCCGCTGCTATCAATCTTGGTTACCTGAAACACATGCTTAAAACCGTCAACACAAAGGTTGAGCGAATCTATAGGTTTATCAAATCATAAGTTGAACATAAGTATTAAAAACCAATCATGATCATTCAATAGCATTGTCGTACTCACAATCTATTATTCAAGGATATTATCTTTAGCAATAGCTAATAATTGTGTTTAAGCTCGTGACACTAATCCGTTAACTCAATCACCCGCGTACATTTATCGGCATGATTAAGATGAAACCAGTGCCCCTTCTAAAGGCATCAGTTGCAATTATACCTTATTTCTTATCACAAGTTATCCGTTCGCAGAGGGTACTCAACGTACTAGCTCTCGTCTCGGATAGGGTCGTCAACCCCATAGTACTATCAATTGTATAAGCGGCTATCTCCAACCCACACAAGGGTAAGACAATAGTTAATAGTTCACGAATTTAGGGACTTTTGCAACTAGGTACTCAACACAATTCAAGGCAACATTCGGGTCTAACAATCATTCATGACTTATGTTCATTTTCATTTAAATTAGCATGTATCCCCCTCGCGGGTAAAAACATTTGAAATAAGTAAAGAGCGAGGCTATAGACTCACCTTGCGTAGTAGTAGTGGTTATAGCGAAGACGTAACGAGAAATGTCACCGACGACGTGAATGCCCGGGGAAATCAAACACTTGACCTAAAAGTCAAAGTACGAAAACCAAATCAATACACCGCGTACATAATTATACTAAACACACGCAAATCGAAACACTTAATGCTTATGAAAACTCACGCCAAAACCAAACAAGTAGTTGTTACTAGACTTATACCATTTATCCACGTAATTAAAGTTGATTTCCATTTTATAAATTTGCTGGTACTTACCAAAAGTACAGGGTGTTTGCTATGACCTAAGCACCTATATAAATTTCAAGAAAATTCATAAAAATGTCTCATGATCTGTATAAAACACATATTTAATCCCATGAGAAGTTTTCACTTTTATGACCCGTTACACATCACATTACTAAACATAAGTTTTTAGGACTGATTTTGCACTTCTAACATGTAAGACTTGTTTGACCCATTTAAAAGACACCATTAGTCAATTTGACTCTTAAGTCCAAAAATAGACTAGAAAATACAGGTTTAAAACCAAAATTCAACTTTTAATCATTTACCAAACTCTATCTATGATCCCCGGGATTTGACCCAAAACCAACACGGATTATGTTGATTCTCATCTCCCGGTACACGAACTTTCAAAATAGCATAACTTTTGACTCGTTTGGAGTAGTAAGCTCTACCTTATACCAAAACGAAGCTAAAACAAAGCTCTACAACTACATCCTATGTTTATGACCTGTTTACAAAGTTATCCCACGAAAAATATGCTTGAAGAATCTGCCTAAATTCACCCCTTTCAAAATCATAACAAATCATCATTCCAATCCATTCTAACGACACCTAGCCCTAACTTAACCACTCATGACCATTCCTAAACACCTTAATCAGTCCTTAACACCTAGGATATCAAATCCACTCTAAAACCCATTTACCAAATCAAGCATGCAACATGTTTAACTCATTCAAACACACCTAAAACATCAATCTAAACACAAACCCACAAGCAAAATCATCAAACACCAATGATCAAACCAAACCCCCTTTTAGCCGTGGGGTTTGGTGACCAAAACACCAAGGAAAAAGCAGCCCCCATATTGTTTTGTTGATGAATTAACATTATAAACACATGAATTAAACTTGTGTATAGTTTAATTAGATCAAAACCCATTTTGAAAAATCATAATTTTTTTTTGAAAAGAATTTTATGAATGCATGTGTGATTTTGTTTGATTGGGATACTTACAATGACAAAAGAAAAGGTGGTCTTTGATTACTTTTTTGAAAAACCCAAGGAAATTGATGGTGGTGGTGTATGGTGGGTGGTGGTGGCGACAGCTAAAGGAGAGGGGAGAGGGGAAACCCTAATTTTTTGCATGTAAAATGATGTGTGTGTTTTTCCTTTCTTCTTTTTGTAAAAATTAGGGGGTCTAAAGTTGAAAACTTAACTATCTTTTGGCCTCATAAATAAACGACACAACTTAGTAGCGGGAATTGACTAGTAGTTGGTTTTCAAAATTTACGGGATGTCGGGATTTGTAAAAATTACTTTCCAGAGGTTAAAACGCACACAAAACGAATATTCATATGGTTCCGACTCGACTTAACACGCAATAAAGAAAAAAATATCGAAAAACTCAAATATCGATCAATTGATAATAAAATGTAAGTTTTGGGCATCCGTCGGTATCGTAGTCCGATTCTTCTTAAATCGTCAATCGTTAAGATTACGACCGTAAACGTTGGTTTCAACTTAAACCGTCAAATATATAATAAACGAATTTCTTAAAAATTTCAAAATATTCGTAAAATAGGATTAAATAAATGACGTTGGGCTCGGGATATCACATCCACAAGTGAGCCACAACTTAAGAGAGATGCTCATACTGAGCAACTCTTGAGACAATAACTTAGCATCATACGGCGTATTCACGGGTATTACATCCTCCCATCCTTAAGGGAGCGACGTCCCGGCGCTCTCCGGTTCTTATACTCACATTTGTACTACTAGAAAGATGAGGGTACTTCTTCCTAAAAGGGTCTTCACGTTCCGATGTGGACTTCGGTTCACGTCTTGGGTTCCATCACACCTTCACAATGAGTATTATACCTTGCTTCAATCTCTTAACATCTTGATCCATGATCTCCACTTCAATTTCCGAAAATTCTTCCTATAGTTATCAACACATCTCTTCTCACAGCTTCTCGCGGTCAACTAGTGATTCTTAATCTACACCATCTCTTCCGTAGTCTCTCAAATCATCTCAAGTCCATTCAATTGACTTTTTCCTACTTCATTTCATCCAATCTGGCGATCTACATTTTCATCAACATACTTCTTCAAATGCTGTAGCTACAATGCTAACATGGGATATGTTGTCGTACAAAGATACTACCAACGACAAGTGTCGGTCCCAACAACTACTAAAATCAACCACACACGCTCAGAGCATGTCTTCCAGCGTTCGAATCGTCCTTTCACTTGGTTCATCGGTTTCATAAAAATAATTAATTCATAGAGAAAAATCACACGGGCCACACATAGCCCCATCGAACACGTTCAAAATATACAAGACGAGGTAATTAATATCAGTCGTATAAAATCCCCTTATTGCAATATTACGTACATACAACCTATTTCATCAAAAACGAATTCGTCGATACGGAAATCATTCGACGTATACATAACTCTCGAAAACATCGCAATCCAATCAAACACAAGAGCCACTATAAAACACATACAATCACATTACGACATGTTTGCAACATAGCCAAACCATCCCAAGTCAATCTGTTCAATCAAGTTAACCCACGCTTGCTAATCAGCCAAGCCATGATAAAATAAGAATATTTGACATGATTCTCGGATGAGTCCAGTCAAAAGAAAATTGCAAGTTAAAGAAGGTTCACGAGCTTGCTAGCTATGGATGCATATCCAAAAAGAAAGAAAAATACATACATATGTCATCGCAGGGTGCTCACACGGATCCATACCCCAAATATATATATATATATATATATATCTTTACATTATATATAATATATATATATATATATATATATATAGATATATATATATATATATATATATATATATATATATATATATATATATATATATATATATATATATATATATATATATATATATATATATATATATATATATATATATATATATATATATATATATATATATATATATATATATATATATATATATATATATATATATATATATATATATATATATATATATATATATATATATATATATATATATATATATATATATATATATATATATATATATATATATATATATATAATAATAATAGAACACCATCTTACTTCCGTCCCAAACGTGGTCAAAATCTCAATATATATCATCGTTCACAGTAAAAAAAATATTACATGGCATGTGTGACAATCCGTCAATTTATGGTTGATATTTTATTCTCAATATTATTTAAAAACAATTTACAATATGAACTCACATATTTTTGGGAAGAAATTTGGATTTACGTCTTGGAGTAGCATCGACTACGTCTAAACCAGAGGATTCAACGTTACGTGCTTACGTTTACATACACCGTCTTTGGTGACAGTCCGACATTTCTAGAAAATAAATTTGTCCGTGAATATTATTTTGGAGTTTTAAATTTGTGTTGGTTCATAAACTCACAAATTTACGAGAAGAGATTAGGACTTACGATTTTATTTTAACGTCCTTTACGACTAAACCGGAAACCTTAAGATCACGTATTTACGTTTTCGAACTCCGTTTTTGATGAGACAATTTTTATTAGATTCGTTTTGTGTTGTTGATTCATAATTTATAAAAACGTTTTTCGTAAAACGACACGAGGGCACGCAAATCGAGGAAACTAGAATCGAAGAATACCCGTAAACTAGTGAGATGGAACAAAATACATTATCCCACCCCACTAGCACACATGGGACGGCTAACTTTGCCTCAACACATGAGGTGTCAAGCTTTAAGCTAACTAGTTACAAGTGTAACTTAGCTAGCTCTCAAACCACTTCACTCATTTCACACATGCAAATCCACTCAATCTCTCTCTCTTCACCTCATATGTGCCGTCCCATTTGCTCCATAAACCACCACCATTGATCAAAATCAACCACAAAATCTAATGTTATTCATATACATGTTGATGCCCTTTTGAAGCCCTATTGATTGGTGCAAGTTATAACATCCAAGGAGGAGTATTCATGGTGTCTTGGGGCTGATTTTTCACAAGGTGATCATAAAGATTGATGGTCTTGAAGATGGTGTTGGCTAAGCACAAGTTTCTCCATCAAAAACCATGTCAAACTCATAACCTACATCAACTTGGTGGTATAAAGATTGTCCTCCTCATCTTCTTGTTATTTTGATTATGTAAACATGTATTTTATTTCCTATTGTATATGTATATGATGATTATATGATGATAAAAATGTTATGTGGGGATTTGGTGTTGATAAACATGATCAAAAAGGTGAAAAACTATAAGAAACAAGGTTAAAATCTTGATTAATTTACATGGCTGTATAAAACAGTAAAGAAACATGTTATGAACTGATAAAATGATGAAGTAGAATGGATTTACAGTAAGATATGGGTCTTGTACACATGTGAGAGTTGGCCATGCAATGGAATCAAAGTAATGAATGAGATATGATCAAAACAAGTTTAAGGTATAAATCTGAGTTCACTGTTTTGGACGATTTTTAGAAAATATTTAGAAGATGATTCAGCAGTAGCTATAGAGTTAAATGTAGCACATATCATGTAGTTTATGTGATAAAAATTTGAGCTTCTATATCCATATAGAACTCAAGATATGGCAGTTTTGGTGAAAGTGAAGATAAAAATCAGATTTTTGGAAAGTAAAGTATAATACTATTATATAAGCACTCAAAATTATATTGTATAAAATGTAAAGTTAGAACCCACTAACTCATGAATTTTATTTATATAAATATGTTAAAGGGTAAATAAGTGGAAATTTTATAAAAATGGTAACTTGTTAAGTTTGATAAGTTATAAAAACTATAAACTTGATTTTTACGACTTTTTCGGCTATCGCCGTAAAATTAACGTTTTTCGCCAAATAAAACTTATACGACCAAACCCGTCTAATGTAAAGTTTATAAAAGTCATATACTGATATATAAGTATCTAATACAAGTAAAAACCGATAAAACCCGAACTATAAGAAATACGGACATTTACGAGCTAACTAAGCATAATGGACTAACAATTGGACTAAATAAGATAAACACCCATAAAAAGAACTTATTGGGCTTAACCCATTTGGGCCCAACTTGAAAGTTTAAATACTGATAATATAAGTAAGAAATGGATTAATACAAGTTAATAAACTTATAATAGGCTTATTGGAGCTAAAACACGTAAAAAGGTAAAACTAATAAACTAGTATAAAAGTTATCGACATATAACACTAAAATGAGTAAACAAGAATATGTAAACCCACTTGATCATCATATATATATAATCATCATATGTATACATAATTGTTATTTTTATAAAGTCATTGGACAAACGTCTAAGACCGAGTATTATTTGTCTAGGTTTCCGTGATTGAAGCACGTACCGTACATCCGAATTGCCGATAACCCGCCTTCCCGCGTCAACGTGAGTTCATAGTCTCGCACTCTTTTAAATGTTTTTATAAATGTTTTATAAACCCGCGAGGGAGATAACATGTTAGTTTTTATTAAATAGGACACCATTTGTCCCGATTGATTGTTTATTGATTTTGGACCCGAATGATTGAATGACCCGATTGTATGACCCGATAAATGATTAAAGGACCCGATAGATGAAATTAAATGGATTATTAAAGTTAGGTTATGTCACTAAAAGTCCCATTAGCATGAATTGTGAACTACCGGGAGTTGGTAGACGCTTATACATTTAATAGTACTATTTGGGGACGATCACCCCAGTTCGCGCCTTGACGGTTGATCCCCGTCGTGCCACATTGATTGGTAAGCGAATTTATGTATGAGAAGATTTCCATAGCGTGACCTTTGTGACGACACGCTACTTTAGATGGGCAAAATTGGTATCGGGTTAGCTACCCGTTGTTGGTTTAGTAAGGTAACAATGTCATGCGGCTTATAATAATCCATAACTAACGAAATACTACTAGACGCTCAGAATTACGACGTATTGCCTGACTAGCAATACAGGGTCATACTATTGATATTATGTTCGTGTTTTGGTTTTCATAACCATATTCATATAACGGTTTTTATTTGATTTTATACAACGTCATAAGACGTATTGTATGATGTTTTTACGACATTGGCTCGTATAATGATTTTTTTTTTTACGGCAAATGCCTATATTATGATTTTCGATAAGGATTTGTATAAAATGACTTTGGCTATTTTATGGCCTATTAAAATGATTTGTACAAAATGATTTTCAGTAATAATTTTATACTGATATTATATTGATGGAATTTATTAAACTCTATGAATTCACTCGGCGTTATCGCTGAGCTTTTCTTTTAACATGTTTTATCTCAGGTACTTGAAGGTAATTCTCGGGAAGACGACAAGAATTCATGGCCCGCACTTAAACAATATTTTTCCATTCAAACACTTTGTAAAACTTTTGTATGAAATGTAATGACTTGGGACCGATGTAACTTTGATGTTTATGAATGGAAATGCTTTTATTATAAAACGACGCGATTCTTATGCGTTGTCTATGATGTGAGTAATGTGCTATCCCGTAACACCAACTAGTCTTCCGTTGTACTAAGTTGTATGAATTTGCGGGTGTTACAGTTTGGTACCAGAGCTCTCGTTATAGAGAACGAAAGATTTTTAAAATGAAGGTTTTGAATAAAACTTTTCAAAATCTTTTAACTATAAACATTTTTCTAAAAATGTCTAAAAATCTTTTGACTATAACGGTGCCGAAGAATTCCCGAGTTACCGACAAGGCCAGACTGAGAAGTGTTATTTTAATATATATATATATATATATATATATATATATATATATATAACTTGGATTATATATATACATATGATGTAATTTTATTACATGACTGATTGATGATTATTTTGATATTTATACGAGGTATTTATACGACGTAGATTGTCACAAGTAACCCTAAATCCCCTAGTAAATTAATCGAAGCTATTCTCGTAGGAATTCTAGCTATCATAGATCTAAACCAAGTTGTGGATATTTATGATCCCAACAAATGGTTGATATTCGTAGAAGTGTAGATATTAGTTGATTGTGATATTGAAAAAGAATTGGCGAGATTAAATCTGATATCGATGTCATGACGATCTTTCCTTATAGAGTGGAGTTTGACAAAACGTTACCACCTAGAAAGATGTCATCTGATTCGTTGTCATCCAATTCTTAAATTAAAAATCGAAAGGGTGAATGTTGCACTTGAGGCTGTCATTGGAACCATTACCCAAAAGCCTCATGGCACTAGTACCTTTCCGAGAAATCTGATTGAATGTATGAGTCATCTCATACTAGTGACTCATTTGATAATTGTTGTTGTAAGAGATATAGGATTGGAAATTAAGTGTTGATCATATTGAGCTTTTATTGCACTTTGAAGGTCTAAGAATAAGATTGAAAGTATTGAATAATAAGGTAGGATATCAAATTGAGTATAAAATTTGTTGAAACTTGAATAAAGTAAAAATTTAACTCGTATGGAATAAGAAATTGTTAAGAGGAAGTCGTTAAGTTTTGTGATTGAATTATAAGGTTTTAATTGATTGTAGGTTCGTATTAAGGGTTGTTCCTAGGCCATTGTCCATTAACGAGGATGCCCAGTGTCCAAGAAATAAACTGAAGAAATCTTCTTCTGAATTGAGACCGATGGATCTTCTGGGACATGTGGAACACCTAATGACTCTTGTAGATTAGTATTCATTGTGGTATCTTTTAAAAATAATCCCTAACTTAACTGAGATATCAGTTGGTAGGATGAGTTCTGAGAATTGTATGACATAGTGACACGTAATGTGTTACGGTACAATTTGACTTGTTTGTGATTAATGAAAAAGACTACCTTTGATTGCTAAATCCTACATGTGTCGATGTTATCTATCCTTTATTGCTTCATCCTAATGCTCACATTAGTGATGTAACCATTGAACAAGTACTCATCTTGATTTGAGTTACGTTGTGAATCATTCTTCGTGAGTGCCATCGAGGTCATGAACCTCATGATTACTTGGCTAAGCTCATTTCCTATCATATTGTAGTTAGTTCTCGGTGAACAACTCTTCATCACTCTTTTGCAGATCACTCATTGTTTTTATAAGATAAAACCGTATCCATTGAGAAAAATTGAATTTTCATCACTATAAGGATTATTCAAAGTGAGATTTATAAGTGATTGATATCAAAATGAAGTTGTTTATGAAACGCTTTGAAAACTTAATTATTTCCATAACAAAGAAAAATCTTTGTAAATTTATTTTTGATTCTTATTTAAGAATTAAGCATGAAAATGTTTTTATTATAAACATGATGATAACATTTTGACGAACTGAGTATTGCATCGTTGATCTTGAAATTGTATATAGTTGCGCGCCTACATACAATTTGGAATGGACCATGCAAGGCTGATTAGTAGTCACCATAAAACTAATGAATAAACACTACATTTTCTTTGAAGATTGTGAAAGATTAAATTTTATGAGATCTGCAAGAAGTGAAAAATAGGGACATATTGATAGGGACACCTACATATGTGTCCGTACTATTTATTCTTTTGAGTCGAATTTACTCATCTGTGGAAATTGTCTTATTTAACAATTGACAATTCTTTCTTGTCCAATTCTCCCGTGGTGAGATTCTTAGGAAAAGTATTTGATTACCGAGTGTTGATACCCGACTGGATGTATCGACGTTCTTATCATTTCTTTTGATTTGATTTCATTTGAATGACCTGGGTAACGATCCGAGGAGCTTTCGAATGCGTACTCAAATTATGAAAACATGGGATATATTCATATTCGTTAAATATTTTCGTCTGTATCTGATTTGAAATTCTCTCGCATAGATTATGTGTTGACCTTACTCTTTTAAGGTTAGTTGTGTCTCCATATATCCCTTTTGTGAAGGATTATGAATTATTATTAGTCTTTTGAGAACTTCACATCTTATCGACGGCAATAAAAGTGGAAAGTTGATAGTGCCAGTAGAACGGATTGATTGATTATGACATAACGACATTGTCTTAATTGATGGGAACTCGAGTAGAATTCCCCGAAAAGATAAGATGTTGATTATCAAAAGTGATCTAAATAATTCTTGATGAATGACCATATCCTGCATTTAGACCTGAAATTATACCGCGAATGGTTGTGAACTAGTTATAGATATTGTAATCTAGAAGAACCTAATATGAATTTATTGGAAAGATAATTCTGTTATTTGAAACTTTAGTAAGTATTTGTTAATGAATCACCTAGACTTTTGCCATTAAGGCAAGTTGAATTTGGTATTTGATTATATTCCCGGTGCTGCACCTATGGATTATGCACTGTACGTCAGCACCATCTAAATTAAAGGAATTACCGTACAACTGAGAAAGTTGTCGGAGAAAGATTTTAGTATACCAAGCCTGTCATCCTGAAGAGCTATGGTGTTATCTTTCCTTATATTTGTAGATTACTGTGACTGAGTAAATTGACAATCGAAAACGATATCCATAACTCGAAATGGAAGAATTGTTCGATCATTTACAAGGTTCTAGCAAATTTGATCCATAGCGTGGTTATCATCAACTTCGCATCTGCGAAAGAGATTATGTATTCCAATCACTACATCCGGTACTTATAATGAACATTATGAGTTACATCCGGTACTTATAATGAACATTATGAGTTCCATGTGATGTCGTTTGGATTGATCGATGCCCATGTAGCATTCATAATTTGGTGAATCACGTGTGTAGGCTGTAATTTAATAAATTCATGCTCGTGATCATTAAGGACTATATGTTTGTTTATAAAAATGAGAATGAGGTTAATAATTAATTATAGATTGCCCTGAACTGGCCGAACAATAAAAACATGTATCTTGAATATTTGACATGTGATTTAAGACTTAACTATTTACATGATATAACCATGTAATTAATAGATAATGGAATATAAATTGACTCTTAAAAATTTAGAAGTCATCTAAGACTTTGAGTTATACTAAAAAGAAAGTGCAGATATAATTTGACAAATGTTTTAACAAAGGATTTTTAGGGATTATTCCCTTATACACAAACCATTTAACTAAACTTCTGTTTAGGGGTAAATGTTTGTGTATGCCTCAAGACAACTTAAGAAGAATTGAGGAAACTATATAAACCATGACTTAAAATTTGAAACGACAATTTTTGCTTTTCAACTAAGAAAATTTTGACCAAAGTATAGCCAAATATTTTTCGAACATTTACAAATCTTATTAATTATTTTCAATAAATCAACAAAAATTGTGTTAACTAAATTCAAATTTATTTTGAACATTTTATATCATAAGTTGAACTAAGAAATTTAAAAACTTTTTGTGTTTACGTTTCATAAAAATTAAATATTTATTTAATTAGTTGTAATAATTATCGACGCTTTAAAACGTCGGATTGAGAAAAACTGATAAAAATGATAGATGAGACGAGACTAAAACAGAGAAAATGTGAAGAAATAATTTTTGAATAAATACGGTTATGATATTTATTTCATCAGGAAAATGAACGTAATTGCTGACGCATAATATAGAAAGAATATCTGAGTGAATTGTGGACATGATAATTATA
Source organism: Glebionis coronaria (assembly GCA_025667525.1). NCBI lineage: Eukaryota > Viridiplantae > Streptophyta > Magnoliopsida > Asterales > Asteraceae > Glebionis > Glebionis coronaria. The sequence continues at coordinate 88,328 of JANFOE010002471.1, read as the reverse complement.
TCATCATGAGAGGTGAATATAGATACCGACGCATTATGTAGAAAAGATAAAGAACCAATTAGAACATGTTCCTTAATAATGGAGGTGCAAAATAAAATTTCCGAACAATTTAAAATATAGCCAATGATGGTAAAAAGAGATAATATAGATAATAAAAAGAGGTTCGCGTCTTATGTGAACCATTAAAATAGAGAAACCAATAGCGTTAAATGTTTTAAAGGCCACTTATGGTTGCCTAAATATGGAGATTGTAAGATATAGTTATGTTGGAATTTGTAAGTATAAGTATTCTATTTATGTCATTTATGACTAAAAGTATCTTTGTCTGAAGAAGTTGTACTGATGGCAATTATGAAGGCAGACATCGCCTCATACATTAGTAAACGTCTAGCTATTGCAAAGGTCATCATCTGAATTTGATTCGATTTGGGTCATCGTCGACAGACTGACCAAATCTGCTAATATCATTCTCGTTAATGATAAATGCAAAAGAGTTATGTAAACATAGCGTGCCTGTATCGATCATCTATATCAAGATCCTCGCTTCGCCTCGAATTTCTAGAGATTTGCTCAGAAGTCATTGAGAACGAACCTTGATGAGAGTACTATGTACCACCCCAATCGAAGGGACGAGGTAAAGTAACGATACAAAATACTATAAGCGCTGTTCTATGTTTGAATGATTGACCTTTGGATATAGACCGTATAATCGTTTTCCTTTGGAGAGATTATCATTAATAATTATCGTATTATGATCGAGATCGAATCTTGTTAGGATCTGAATCTTAGAGCATCTGTAAGCAGGAGTTGAGATGAAGACATCCGACATACACCCATTGTGAGTTGGACATGTCTTTTAGGTTTAAGGTTTCCTATGATGGCGAACCTAACCTTACAAAATACCCGACCCGCGAGATCTGAAATGATTGTTGAAATTAGGATTTAATTATTGACAGCCGGTAGTGGGCAAGAGGTTATGTGAATATGAAATGTAGATCTTGAAGTGCCAAATGGGTAGCGAAGTTATGCCACAATTTTAACCTTGGAAAAATGAATTCATGATCTGATAAATCATGGGATATAAGTCCCCGTTGTATGGGACCATTGAAATGATGTAAAAGTTGGGATTGAAAGGCATATAAGCTGGATCTACCCTAGGACTTCAAGAACCGCGTGAATTATGTTTCGTAAATCGAACTTGATGGAATATCTATCAAGTGAAATTCTGATTATTCTTAATAGAGCTTAGATCGGCGAAAAGTTGCATTCATCAGAAACCCGTGAACATCATGGATAGAGAAAGTAAGTCAACATTAAGCCTGATCTTATTCCCGTAGTTATGTATGATGAAACTCGCGTATTATAATGAATTACACTTGTGAGAAAAGACCGAATGTGGAGGAAATACCCACATGGCTTTAACTCTATAAGAAGAGAGTAGTAAGATGATCTTTGAGGACAAAGATCCTGTTTAGGGGTAAATGCTGTGACAATCCGTCAATTTATGGTTGATATTTTATTCTCAATATTATTTAAAAACAATTTACAATATGAACTCACATATTTTTGGGAAGAAATTTGGATTTACGTCTTGGAGTAGCATCGACTACGTCTAAACCAGAGGATTCAACGTTACGTGCTTACGTTTACATACACCGTCTTTGGTGACAGTCCGACATTTCAGAAAATAAATTTGTCCGTGAATATTATTTTGGAGTTTTAAATTTGTGTTGGTTCATAAACTCACAAATTTAAGAGAAGAGATTAGGACTTACGATTTTATTTTAACGTCCTTTACGACTAAACCGGAAACCTTAGGATTACGTATTTACGTTTTCGAACTCCATTTTTGATGAGACAATTTTTATTAGATTCGTTTTGTGTTGTTGATTCATAATTTATAAAAACGTTTTTCGTAAAACGACCCGAGGGCACGCAAATCGAGGAAACTAGAATCGAGGAATACCCGTAAACTAGTGAGATGGGACAAAATACATTGTCCCACCCCACTAGCACACATGGGATGGCTAACTTTGCCTCAACACATGAGGTGTCAAGCTTTAAGCTAACTAGTTACAAGTGTAACTTAGCTTACACCTTAAGCTTAACCACCTCAAAACAACTAGCTCTCAAACCACTTCACTCATTTCACACATGCAAATCCACTCAATCTCTCTCTCTTCACCTCATATGTGCCGTCCCATTTGCTCCATAAACCACCACCATTGATCAAAATCAACCACAAAATCTCATGTTATTCATATACATGTTGATGCCCTTTTGAAGCCCTATTGATTGGTGCAAGTTATAACATCCAAGGAGGAGTATTCATGGTGTCTTGGGGCTGATTTTCCACAAGGTGATCATAAAGATTGATGGTCTTGAAGATGGTGTTGGTTAAGCACAAGTTTCTCCATCAAAAACCATGTCAAACTCATAACCTACATCAACTTGGTGGTATAAATATTGTCCTCCTCATCTTCTTGTTATTTTGATTACGTAAACATGTATTTTATTTCCTATTGTATATGTATATGATGATTATATGATGATAAAAATGTTATGTGGGGATTTGGTGTTGATAAACATGATCAAAAAGGTGAAAAACTATAAGAAACAAGGTTAAAATCTTGATTAATTTACATGGCTGTATAAAACAGTAAAGAAACATGTTATGAACTGATAAAATGATGAAGTAGAATGGATTTACAGTAAGCTATGGGTCTTGTACACATGTGAGAGTTGGCCATGCAATGGAATCAAAGTAATGAATGAGATATGATCAAAACAAGTTTAAGGTATAAATCTGAGTTCACTGTTTTGGACGATTTTTAGAAAATATTTAGAAGATGATTCAACAGTATCTATAGAAGAGTTAAATGTAGCACATATCATGTAGTTTATGTGATAAAAATTTGAGCTTCTATCTCCATATAGAACTCAAGATATGGCAGTTTTGGTGAAAGTGAAGATAAATATCAGATTTTTGGAAAGTAAAGTATAATACTATTATATAAGCACTCAAAATTATATTGTATAAAATGTAAAGTTAAAACCCACTAACTCATGAATTTTATTTATATAAATATGTTAAAGGGTAAATAAGTGGAAATTTTATAAAAATGGTAACTTGTTAAGTTTTATAAGTTATAAAAACTATAAACTTGATTTTTACGACTTTTTCGGCTATCGCCGTAAAATTAACGTTTTTCGCCAAATAAAACTTAGACGACCAAACCCGTCTAATGTAAAGTTTATAAAATTCATATACTGATATATAAGTATCTAATACAAGTAAAAACCGATAAAACCCGAACTATAAGAAATACGGACATTTACGAGCTAACTAAGCATAATTGACTAACAATTGGACTAAATAAGATAAACACCCATAAAAAGAACTTATTAGGCTTAACCCATTTGGGCCCAACTTGAAAGTTTAAATACTGATAATATAAGTAAGAAATGGATTAATACAAGTTAATAAACTTATAATAGGCTTATTGGACCTAAAACACGTAAAAAGGTAAAACTAGTAAACTAGTATAAAAGTTATCGACATATAACACTAAAATGAGTAAACAAGAATATGTAAACCCACTTGATCATCATATATATATAATCATCATATGTATACATAATTTTTATTTTTATAAAGTCATTGGACAAACGTCTAAGACCGGGTATTATTTGTCTAGGTTTCCGTGATTGAAGCACGTACCGTACATCCGAATTGCCGATAACCCGCCTTCCCGCATCAACGTGAGTTCATAGCCTCGCACTCTTTCAAATGTTTTTATAAATGTTTTATAAACCCGCGAGGGAGATAACATGTTAGTTTTTATTAAATAGGACACCATTTGTCCCGATTGATTGTTTATTGATTTTGGACCCGAATGATTGAATGACCCGATTGTATGACCCGATAAATGATTAAAGGACCCGATAGATGAAATTAAATGGATTATTAAAGTTAGGTTATGTCACTAAAAGTCCCATTAGCATGAATTGTGAACTACCAGGAGTTGGTAGACGCTTATGCATTTAATAGTACTATTTGGGGACGATCACCCCAGTTCGCGCCTTGACGGTTGATCCTCGTCGTGCCACATTGATTGGTAAGAGAATTTATGTATGAGAAGATTTCCATAGCGTGACCTTTGTGACGACACGCTACTTTAGATGGGCAAAATTGGTATCGGGTTAGCTACCCGTTGTTGGTTTAGTAAGGTAACAATGTCATGCGGCTTATAATAATCCAAAACTAACGAAATACTACTAGACGCTCAGAATTACGACGTATTGCCTGACTAGCAATACAGGGTCATACTATTGATATTATGTTCGTGTTTTGGTTTTCATAACCATATTCATATAACGGTTTTTATTTGATTTTATACAACGTCATAAGACGTATTGTATGATGTTTTTACGACATTGGCTCGTATAATGATTTTTTTTACGGCAAATGCCTATATTATGATTTTCGATAAGGATTTGTATAAAATTGACTTTGGCTATTTTATGGCCTATTAAAATGATTTGTACAAAATGATTTTCAGTAATAATTTTATACTGATATTATATTGATGGAATTTATTAAACTCTATGAATTCACTCGGCCTTATCGCTGACCTTTTCTTTTAACATGTTTTATCTCAGGTACTTGAAGGTAATTCTCGGGAAGACGACAAGAATTCATGGCCCGCACTTAAACAATATTTTTCCATTCAAACACTTTGTAAAACTTTTGTATGAAATGTAATGACTTGGGACCGATGTAACTTTGATGTTTATGAATGGAAATGCTTTTATTATAAAACGACGCGATTCTTATGCGTTGTCTATGATGTGAGTAATGTGCTATCCCGTAACACCAACTAGTCTTCCGTTGTACTAAGTTGTATGAATTTGGGGGTGTTACAGCATGTGTTCTCCATGATCGGACTTCATTGGACAATGTCGTCTCAAGTTCTCACAACTTACGATCACTCGACCAGATCACTTACCGCATAAATACATAAAAGGCAAGGGTTTACCACAAAACATCAACTATGGCTATCTATCGTTTAACCATCGATGATCAAGGAAAATCGAGTCAAGCAAAGAGGATTCCTTACTTTAAATAAACGAAGGGGGCAAATGGAATTGTCTTCCAACTACCAATGCACAGTTGGTAAACTTCAACTATTTATCATGTGTCGTTGTCATATCAAAAGAACAAGAAAAGAAGCAGATAAAGTACGATACATTCGATGTAGGAGAAGTCTCCTTTATTTCCCTCAGAGTTATTCGAACTCGGATTTCCTCTACTTCGGCAGTCTTCTATTTTTTTTAAAATTCCTTCTCAGTGTCGGTACGAGTCCCTTTGGTATTTCATCAACACCCTCGTGATTCCGATGAAATTCGCACGTTACACACACACATAAAAACATTTTCCAAAATTACTCGGCCACAGTGACTTACTAAGTCAACGCCAAACAAAAAGAAAAGATTTCAAGGAACACAAGAAATTTCAAAAATTTCTTTAGGAATCAAAGAAAATACGATTACTTGCATAAGGATCCATCATTTTAAAAATGTTCTCATCCAAACATCTATCAAAAACACTACCGGTTTTAAAGATGACCAATTGATTTGAAACTACATTGCCCTTCCAAAACTATGCATAACTAGCTAGATCAGGCATACTTGAGGACCAAGCAACGACAATTAACAAAACAGGACTCTTCCCGAATTATGCATAGTTAGCTAAGCTGTGCATAATTGAGGATTGAGTGACGACACAAACATTATTATTACATACCAAATATGACTACGAAAGTTTTCGACCTAATCTTCAAAATAATTAAACCATTTGAAATGGAACTTGAAAGGGGAAAATATTGTTACCATCGTTTTAAGAAACACATCAAACATTTTTCGTCTACTTTGGAAACATACATTACTTTGCCTATTTATGAGAAAAATGAATAAATAATTAAGTAAATAAATCGACACCATTTACATTTGGTTAAACGAAACATTGCACACTCATACATATTTTCAAAATAGACTACTCACCAATCAATGGTAAGGTGGTTCAGGATTAAAGATCATTGCAAGCACAAAAAGTAAAAAAATCCAAAAATCAATGAGATCGAACTAGGTAAACAAGCAATATAATTGCCAACTGAAATTAACTACATTAAAAATGAAGATACTTTGAAGATATGACAAGAGTTTCAGAATAATCAACGGCAATCTACGAATACATAGAGTAAAAATTGAATATCAACACAAGCGTCAAAAATAAAACAACGATCATAATTCCCGTCGTCTCAAGTTGCACACACATTCCACCAAGGGTATACGGGGAGAGGAGAATAATCACTTGGTCGAATAGAAACTATTTCACCTGGAAGGTCGAGTTCTTTCACCTCTACAATTTGGTAAAGCGGCTTCGCCTCCTCGCTTTTGTTCAATATAAATAAATAACCACTTTAATGAAGATTTATAGCATTATTCAAGTAAATACAGAATTTTAGGTTCCATTAACCGAAAGAAGAAAAGTCACAACGTCCATGAACAGGACAAAATATACCGGGTGACATACCCTCATCATTAAGTACTAGCGGAATAGTAGTTTTAAAATAAATATAATAATAATGGTTTCATATCATGGAAAATATTAAAATGAACAGTCACATGACGACTCAAGTTTAGATACAGACTCATAAAATCAAAGAAGGGATGTCGGACGATCGAACCATCGTGACTCAAAACATTATATATACATCTTAAGAAATAATACAAATATTCGTTTGTTAGGTAATCCATTTGCATTTTCTAGTCACTGTTACCTTGTATATTGTAAAACCGAACATTTGCACATTTTTAATTTGTGTTACCCCATTAAAGATTTCAGACCTTTCATGTTTCAATCTATACAAAGTTTTTATTTCTAGAAAAATTACAATTGCAAGAAAATTTCTAACATCAGTTGATTCGGTGACTCGGTTATTATAACTGGTAAAATCATTAGGTTTAAAAATCTCCATACTTGTGTCAAAATCTCATTAATGTTCATATCTTAAGTACCAAAAACGTACATAGTAAGAATTTTCCAAGTTTTACGTTTTTATTATTACAACTTATCTCATTACGTATATACAAATATCCATCATGACTCAAACTAGTCCAATTAACTCTTAAAAATCAATGTTTGACTATTTATTATACACATGTCTTCCTTAGAATTTGTATGCTATATTTTATTCACGCGACTCGAGTCAGGCGTCAAAGACGTTTCACGTAGTATTATCTCGGATAAATTACTGATTTTAGTCGAGACTTGAATCTCATAAATAATAATATAATAATAATTAATCAGAAATGCTTATTTCAATAATTCTAAAATGTAGAAAATTAGCCCATTATCAAACGGTTTTTAACATTAACACATCTCGCAGCGGAATAAAACAAAAGGTTTTTCAAACGATTTTAAACAAGCATCATCGAATTATGCATAGTGATTCTCTATAACGACAATAAAATAAACAAATGATTTCCAATGACGTTCCATCAATGTTTAAAAATTTATTTCAAGAGTTAGAATTTCTCACTTATAGTGTATATTCCGATTTTATCCCAGTTTATTCACTACAACAAGTAACGTGTTCTAGTTTACACCAATGCATACGTAAACATAACCTTATGTTTAAAATAAAACCAAATTTACAAAGTTTTTAGCTCCAAAATACATGAACAATTCTTCTACTCATGTTTTATATTACAAGATACGCCAAAAGTTTGCTACATTGGCCCGAAAATTAATTCATACTAAATCCAAGTTACATATACTCAACAGTCATATCGTAAATTTTATTATAAACTCCTTTTTCAAATTATACTAAACAAATTCTTAACAAATCCATCACTAGCTTCTAGTATCAAATTATTAATATATAAAAACAAGGATTTTACGAGTAATATAAATTACTTATTATGATATACCAACCAAGGTTGAAGGAAAAAAATAATTTCACTTTGTCCATTTCTTCTCTACACTTATTTTTACTTGTTACAAGACACATCATAAGTCATTTTTATCCAAAAGTTTCATCCGCCAAGTATTAAATATGTAAAACACTTTATGTTTAAACCATTCAATCAACAAAGTTTAGTTCTTACTTAACTCACACAAATGCCGGACCTCGTCATATATACTATCAAATTTAAAATAATAAGACAACAAGAACAAAAATGAAATAAATTAAGCGAGAATACGTCTGTCAACTAAATGTTGTTATCGTCCTCGAATGAGTCTCGAAATCGTACTCCACAAAATTAACACAAAAACCAACCAAATTCCAAGTTATCGCGATTGATCACAACGCTAGTCTATTTTAAAACACATCTTTAAATTCAAGTAGAATAGTAAACAACGATTAAATGGCAACACGCCTCAACCACGTTTTATAACATACACGTGTGATTCGTCGCTACGATGTACGCATCGTTGATTATACTTCGTCTATATTATAGTTACGCCAACTAACATATCAAACCCTTAAGGAATAAAGGAAATAAAGTAATACGTAAGTAAATTACGTTTCAAAAGAAAATGTCCAAAATGACACATCACGGTGCGATAACGACAATCGAGATCAATCTAGTCAATACAATATGTTACAAAGCGTTATTTACGTATCTAGAGTATCAAACGAGGTTCATATTCGGTTATCCGAACAATAAGTTAATTATCAAGATTGATAATTTGCGGTGAGGCCGAATTCTCAACAAAACCGCATTATAACATGTACGATAATCACTCAAGGACCATTGCTTCACGTGCAATGCCTTTAAATACCATATTATATACATATTTATACATAAAATCATTCCTACATACACGTAGGATTACAACGCGGTGTTGCCATGTAATGCAATGTAGCCCGTATGTCAATTACATGCAACATATAAGATAATCTTACAAGAATTTGCAAATTAAGATGATAAGTACTCAACGTACACAACAATATATCTCAATATATATCAAAGTATTTACTTACTAAATACTAGAGAATTCATGTCAGTTTGCGGGATACATCTAAAATATAAAGCAATGCTAAAGAAATCTTACCGGAGCCATGCAGGATAGTTGTGTGCTTGGACAATTTCTTACGACACCAATAGTTATAGTTTAGGATTTTTCAAAATGACCTAGTTCTCTATAACTCATGGCTCTGATTACCAATCTATAACACCCCCAACAAATGCTATGCGCAGCGGAACTACAACATTTGGGTGCTACGTAGTTATCATCACACATAAGCTATATTAAACGATTTAAAGAGACGTAAAAGTTTAAACATAAATTTAACATTATTAAAAACATACAAGTCTACAGTTTTCCAAATCCCAAGATAATACAAAACAGAGTTTGCGTTTTGGTCCCCATTGAATCTCAACCCAAAAGTACATTTTCGTTCACATGACATAATATAAAATATTTAAGTGCTAAAAGGGAAGAAAAACAAAGTAGACTGCCAAGCCACAACAACTTCCATCCTCGCATGCTCCGCTGCTATCAATCTTGGTTACCTGAAACACATGCTTAAAACCGTCAACACAAAGGTTGAGCGAATCTATAGGTTTATCAAATCGTAAGTTGAACATAAGTATTAAAAACCAATCATGATCATTCAATAGCATTGTCGTACTCACAATCTATTATTCAAGGATATTATCTTTAGCAATAGCTAATAATTGTGTTTAAGCTCGTGACACTAATCCGTTAACTCAATCACCCACGTACATTTACCGGCATGATTAAGATGAAACCAGTTCCCCTTCTAAAGGCATCAGTTGCAATTATACCTTATTTCTTATCACAAGTTATCCGTCCGTAGAGGGTACTCAACGTACTAGCTCTCGTCTCGGATAGGGTCGTCAACCCTATAGAACTATCAATTGTATAAGCGACTATCTCCAACCCACACAAGGGCAAGACAATAGTTAATGGTTCACGAATTTAGGGACTTTTGCAACTAGGTACTCAACACAATTCAAGGCAACATTCGGGTCCAACAATCATTCATGACTTATGTTCATTTTCATTTAAATTAGCATGTTGATGACGTATAGTCCCCAACCAGGTCATGAGCCCGGCTCACGGGTACTACCCGTATCCGGCCCATCACAGATGGGTGGATAAATGTCATTCAGGCTTATGGGCTTGAGTGAACAGTGCCCGCACATATGTGCGGCCCACGGCCCAAGGCGGCCGACATAAGATCAGATAGAATAATATTCTGTCTAGGTATATCTTAATCCCAATACGATGAGATATTCATTACCAGAATTAGAAGATAACAATCATTCTAATTCTGGTGTTTATCTCTTCCTTGGGGCCGAAGGATCAGTGAAAGCCCACTGGGGTTTCACTGCCTATAAAAGGAACCCCCAAGGGTTCCACAAAGGTATTACGACTCACTCTAAACTCATACAACCCTAAACCGATTACTTACTCTCACGCTGGAGTCTAATCGTGGGAAACCTTCCCACGGTAAGCTTAACGCGTGTTGTTTAGTGTGCAGGATCCAAACCAGACGATTCACTTGGTGCAGGAGCCGGAGCCCAGCCAACCCGAATTAAGCCTAATTCGGGTTTAGCAAGGATCAACCAACTTTTGCATCAACAAGTTGGCGCCATCCGTGGGACCAGTAACACTAAGCTAGAACAAAACCTCATCTCGAATCTCCAATGACGAAGGGACATCCGCCCACTAACCCCAGGAATGTGAATCCTGGGAACCGGAAGTCCCAAGGGGAAGGGATTCTCATCCCCAACCAATCACCTAACCGCCTCGCAGGCGGGCTGGGTAACCGTAGCGGTTTTCAACCTGCGGGGGTGACGAGCACGATCTCGGTGACACCCCCGCCTACTTCAACCCTGGACAACCCTGATCCAGGGAGTGCGCCAGACCCTCCTAACAAGGAACCGCGCAGACCTTCGACGGAGGAATAAGTGGAAGCCCTACCACTCAGTGAGGAGGATCTTACTCGAGTTCTCACTCAGAACTTCGAAAGGATCGTCCCAGGGATCGCATCAAGATTGAGTCTGGGGAGGAACCTCCAAGCCAGACTCAACTTTGGTGACAGTGGACCATCCACCCCTTCCCAAAACCGGAGAAAAAGGAGGACTCGGCCTCAGGAGCAGGGAACCTTTGAGGAAAACCCTCAACCCCGGAATGTGTTTGAGCGCATAGGAGATCGCCTTATACAAGAGTTAACGCAGTCTCAAGAAGGAGAAAGGTCGGATGGCTCACCCGAGCGGCCAGATCGAGAGCTGACCAGAACCACACGCCGCCCAAGTGTGTGGGATAGAATGAACACTGGGAGAAAGGCTCCTGGTTCGTCTCAAAAAAGTGGTCCCTATTCAAAAGGCGGGGCACCACCACCGTCCCCAGATCCGTCTGGGGAGGACTCAGATGACCATCCGCCTAAGCGCCGCCGGCCAAGGCGCACGCCTCCACCACCAAACAATGAGGAGTATTATGGTGGCCCTTACTATCGGGATACGGAAGCAGAGGACCTCTCGCGTCCATGGTGTGAACCATGGGATGACCCTAGGCTCACACGGCCATGGGCTGATCCCAGGGAAGATCCGTTCACCCTCCGCATACGGAACTATTCTGAGGACACCAAACGTCGCATGCCGGCATGTATCAAGACTTATGATGGGTCCGGTGATCCTGTGGATCACCTCAAAATATTCGATACTCAGGCTAAAATTGAGCGATGGCCCATACCTATATGGTGCCAAATGTTTAATTCGACCTTGATTGGAAACGCCCGTGACTGGTTCGAGGCACTCCCCCCACGGAGCATTGATAGTTTCACAGAACTACGCACTGCGTTCGAGAACAATTATACTCAAAGGAAGAAGTATAATAGGGATCCGGTCTCACTGGCAACCGTTAAGCAACGGCCGGGGGAGTCCACAGAAGCCTTCACTGAGCGCTTCAATGATGAGTGCACACGCACAAGAACCATGCCAGAGCTCCTGAAAATCTCTGACTACATGCACGCCATAACAGACAGAGAACTGATCAGGCGTCTCAACGACAAGCGCCCAGAGAGATATGATGACCTCATGGAAAGGGTCAGAAATTTTATAGAGGGAGAGACAGCTGTTGCCGCAGCCTACCCATCCCGAGGAAATGGGTACCGGTCAAATGACCAGTCCCGGAGACAGTCGGGCGGTCAAGGCAACCAGAACAATAACAAGGGCTCGGATTATAAGAGCCAAAGCAAAGGCGGACGGACGGACGACAAGTTCACCCCCTAAAGATGTCCTACCGTGAGATCTTGCTGACTGAAGGGGCGAACTTTCCAAGACCTCCCCCAATGACCACTCCCCCGGAACGTCGGCAGGGAAGTCGCTTCTGCGAGTTCCATAACGACAAAGGACACGGTACGGAGGAGTGTATCCAGCTCAAGAAGCATATTGAGTCGCTGATCAAATCAGGCAAACTCAAGCATCTAGTTAAAGATTGGAAAGATGGAAAAGACAACAACAAGAAGTATGATAAGAAGGATCCCCAAAAGGACAAGCCTTCTACCATATACATGATCCAATCCAGACAACGCCGCACGAGACAGAAAATTGGCCAAAAATTTTCACGCGGCAGGGAAATCTCATTCCCTCCCATCACAGCAAGCGATGTGGTTGATGCGCCTCTCACTATTGAGATAAGCATTGGAACACACAATGTTCGTCGCATGTATGTGGATGGAGGATCGTCAGCAGAGGTACTGTATGAACACTGCTTTGTGCAGTTATGCCCAGAAATAAGAAGCCAATTAGTACCGGCCACGTCGCCGCTTACTGGCTTTAGTGGAGACACTATCTGGCCGATAGGGCAATTGCGTTTGCTTGTCACCATTGGGAATGAGGAACATTCCACTATGACGTGGATGAACTTCATGGTGATACGTTCACACTCTCCCTATAATGGAATCATAGGCAGACCAGGCATTTTGGCTATCCGGGCAGTACCCTCTACGGCACACGGAATGATCAAATTCCCCGTTGAGGGGGGAATCGTTACTATTTACAACACAGTCGTACCAACATCCGAGTGTCACACCGTGACAACACCGGCTCCACCTGTCCCACCCAAGGATGGGGCACCACCACCCAATTGGAAGGTGGCCATTCACCCTGACTATCCGGAACAGGAGGTATCCATAGGAGGGGCGCTCTCGGATAGCGGTAAAAGGGCCATGTGCTCTCTTTTAAGTGCAAACCTGGACATATTCGCATGGGAGCCAAAACATATGACGGGTGTGCCACGTGCGATAGCAGAGCATAAGCTCCAAATCCGCCAAGGGTACCAACCCATCAAGCAAAAGAAGCGCGGCCAGGCGCCCGAGCGCAGCCAAGTGATACTGGAGGAAGTGCGTAAGCTAGTGGACGCAGGCATCATGCGCGAGGTATACTACCACGAGTGGTTATCTAATCCGGTCATGGTCAAGAAACATGACGGAAGTTGGCGCATGTGTGTGGATTTCACGGATCTGAACAAGGCCTGCCCACAGGACTGTTACCCATTACCAAAAATCGACTGGAAGGTGGAGTCCTTGTGTGGATATCCTTTCAAATGCTTCTTGGATGCATATAAAGGGTATCACCAAATCCAGATGGCGGAGGAAGATGCAGAAAAAACGGCGTTCCACACGAGCCAGGGCGTATATTGTTATACGAAAATGCCGTTTGGATTGAAGAACGCCGGCGCTACGTATCAGCGGTTGGTAGATAAAGCTTTCGAATCACAAATAGGACGCAACTTGGAAGTATATGTTGATGACTTGGTGATAAAAAGCCACACGGAGGAGGCACTTCTCCGGGATGTCCAGGAGACATTCGACACGCTGAGAAGGATTAACATGAAGTTAAATCCAAAGAAATGTACGTTTGGGGCAACAGAAGGAATGTTCCTAGGATATTTGATTGACCCAAACGGCATCAAACCTTGTCCAGAGAAGACGGACGCAGTGATACGACTACCGTCCCCCCAGACACGGAAGGAGGTGCAGTCCCTGAATGGGAAGTTAGCCGGGCTGAATAGATTCCTATCTAAATCCGCAGAGAAGTCATTACCCCTATTTAAGACACTCAAGAAGTGCATTAGAAAGGGAGACTTCCGCTGGACGAAGGAAGCTGAGGAAGCTTTTTGCCAACTCAAGCAGCATCTCGCATCTCTCCCCATGCTAGTAGCTCCCCGGCCAAAGGAGGAACTCGTTATGTATCTCTCAGCCACCCATGGCGCAATAAGCGCGGTACTGATGACGGATAGAGATACAATACAAACTCCGGTCTACTTTATAAGTAGAACACTACAAGGGGCGGAGTTGAATTATTCCTCCATGGAAAAATTGGTGCTAGTACTAGTATTTGCTACTAAGCGGTTGCGCCGATACTTTCAGGCGCACCCAATTGTGGTGATCACGGATCAGCCAATTAAGCAGGTTATCTCTAGACCAGACGTGGCAGGGAGGCTAGAAAAGTGGAGCATCCTATTGGGAGGGCATAATATATCTTACAGACCAAGGACGGCTGTTAAAGGCCAGATCTTGGCAGATTTCCTGATCGAGAAGCCGGATGAGGAAGAACCAATCATTAAGCAAGACGAGGTCCCAGCGGAACCTTGGGTGCTATTCACGGACGGATCCTCATGCACAGACGGGTCCGGGGCAGGTCTCATCCTCACAAATCCAGAAGGAATGGAATTCACATACGCCCTTCGATTTGAGTTCACGGCCACCAATAACGAAGCGGAATATGAAGCATTAATTGCGGGTTTAAAAATCGCCGCTAGAATGGGAGTCCGCAACCATGAGGCCTACGTGGACTCACGGCTTGTCGCGAACCATATTCTAGGTGGGTATGTGGCTAAGGAGGACAACATGGTCAGGTATTTGGAAAAAGTCAAGTCGTTAATCACGACTTTCAGTAAGTTTTCCATCAAGCAGGTGCCAAGGGGCGAGAACAAGAAAGCGGACGCTCTCAGCAAGATCGCATCCACGAGCTTCGCCCACTTGTCTAAACAGGTTTTGGTGGAAATAATCAAGGAGAAATCTATCACGGAAAGGGAAGTGGCCGCTATAGTTGAGGAGGAGGGACCTACGTGGATGACCCCAATCATCAACTATTTGACTAATGAAACCCTTCCAGACGAGGAAAAAGAAGCAAGGCGCGTTAAGAGGAAGTCACAACATTTCGAACTCCGAGAAGGCATCCTTTACAAACGCTCTTTCTTGCAGCCGTGGCTGCGGTGTGTCGGACCACGCCAGGCGGCTTACGTCATCAGTGACATACATGAAGGGTTGTGCGGCATGCATGCAGGCCCACGATCCGTGGTAGCCCGAGCCTTACGAACAGGATACTATTGGCCCACTATGCACAGAGACGCGCGCGACATGATTCGCAGGTGCAATGATTGCCAAGTGCATAGGCCAGTACCGCGGCACCCGCAGCAGGAGCTTACACCTATCACGTCCCCATGGCCATTTTACAAGTGGGGAATTGACATTGCAGGACCATTTCCTGTAGCTGTGGGAGGGGTTAAATTCTTGATTGTTGCAATGGACTACTTCACACGATGGATAGAAGCCAAGGCAGTCAAGTCTATCACATGTAAGCAGGTCAAGAAGTTTGTGTGGGAACACATCGTGTGCCGTTTCGGTCTACCAGGGGAAATTATCTCGGACAACGGCAAGCAGTTCACGGACAACCCATTCAAAGACTGGTGTGCATCATTGAACATCAAACGACGCTTCGCGTCCGTTAAGCATCCACAAACGAACGGCCTTGTCGAACGAGCAAATAGGAGCTTGGGGAATGGAATCAAGGCGCGGCTGGATGAACGACAGGGCAAATAGGTCGATGAGTTGTCACACGTGCTATCGGCACATAGAACCATGATAAAAACAGCCAACGGAGATACTCCATTTGCATTGGCTTACGGCACTGAAGCCGTTATACCAGCAGAAATAGGGATGCCTACCATCCGCACGGCGGAGGTTAATGTCGTCACAAACGATGAACAACTGCGAGTCAACCTGGATCTGTTGGAAGAGAAAAGGGAAATAGCAGCCATCAATGAGGCTAAGTCCAAGGCTAAGATGAAGGCTTATTATGACGCCAAGGTCAAGGGTGTTTCTTTTCGACCGGGAGACTACGTCTATCGTGCTAACGAAGCGAGTCGAGTGGAGAATACAGGAAAACTGGGCCCTAAATGGGAAGGACCGTATGAAGTCACTGAAACCTTGGGACGAGGCGCGTACAAGTTACGTAACATGGATGGCCGCGACCTAGAGCGCACATGGAACATCTCCAATCTAAAAAGGTGCTATCTTTGAAAGCTACGGCTTCCGCATGGGTACTTCGCTATAGACGGTCTTAATAAAGAACCATGCGGGTTATTTGTTTTGTTTGTTCTTCTTATGATTGTTTAAGTTTCCTTTCTCGTTTTTTAGGACTTGTCGTCATTACTCAAACAAAAGTGTAAACGTTCTAATAAAATGTCGTGGTGCCTAGCTAGCTCCACGGCCTGTTTCGTGCAAACCATTTTTCTTTCTTTGTTAGATTCTTTGTTAGCCGTATGAATTTTACTTGTATTATAATATGCCATGTTTTATTCGTATGCATTCTCTAAAATTACTGTACATGTACCATACGCCCCCAAGTGGGGTAAGAGGATTAAGTGAACCTACTAATTCAACTTGCCGCGTAAGAGGGATGCAACCCCAGCCGCACGGATCATGTATCCTTACTAGACACCTTACCCACAAGACGTTGGGGTAAGTTTCATATGCTATAGCCATACGGTGCTCCGCATAGTAAAGACGCACGTCGCATGTCTAGTAAATTAGACTTGTACGTAAGACGTGATACGTCACGCGGCATTGGAGTACAATGAGATACACAAGTTTCAAAATTAACAATCAACAAAATGGCCGTGGTTGTCACGGACTTCTAAAATAAAAGGACAATTTATTACATATATGTCTTAGCCGTGTACATACACGGACGAATATAATCACAAATGTTTACAACATATAAGTTACAAGGGGGGGAGGAATTCTTCTAGATCCTTCTTCCCTTCCTCAACTAAAGCACGAAGGGCCTCCCCGCGAGCATCCTTCCCGTCCTGAACTTTGACTGCAAGAGCGTCTAAAGCTTCACCAAGCGGCTTCTCACCTGACATGGCTTTGGATACGAAATCATAGGTAGCCAGCGTCAAGGGAATTGGGTCAGCACTCAGCCGGGACATTATTGTTTCATTGGGAGCATCTTTCAGGGCTTCAAGCTCGTCCAGAAGGGGGTGTTGAAGGTCTGCCAAGGCATCCATGGACGCAGTCATCTTGCCTGCTGCAGAGGGATTGTGATATGGATGCTGGGTGATATCCTCACCTTTTGTGATCATCTCCGCAGCTTGGACCATGCCTTCATGCCTACCACGGTCGATCCCGTCAGATACAACCCCAGCAAAGGCCTGCAATAGATGTGGAGCGTTAAGGGCCCCGCTTACGGCAAGCCGCAGTCCTTGCCCGATAATCCACCTACGACCGGCTGTCGCGGTCAATAGGGGGCATACTCTCTCCGCACAGCTGACGACCACCTTGCTCAACTCTTCATCAGCAGCGACAACTTGATTTTCAAGGTTGTTTTGAGCCTGCTTCAATTCCTCCTTCAGTGCGTCGCGCTCCTGAGCAATGCTGAATGATTGCACGGTCACCGCCTTAGTAGCAGCCTCAGCCGCAGACACCTGCGTATGAAATTTGGAGTTAGTACACAAATATATATCTTTGGGCTACATACACACAAGGAGTAGGAATATATGAACAACATGTTTGAAAGTTTACCTTCTCGTTTGATGCGGCTACGAGGGCCTCCAACTCAGCGATACGCTTCTCTCTTGTCTCGGCATGAAGCGCCTGCTCCTTCACCGTTGCCTCAGCAGTCAATAACGCCGCTTGCAAGGATGTGATGGTCTTCTCGCTCTTTGCGACCAATGCCTCCCGGCGGGCGATCCTTTTGTCGGTACGGCTCACATTGGTGAGGGCCTTGATCAGTCGGCGTCTCAGTGCGGCGCCCACCGTTACCTGATGTGCGGATGACACATCAAACTGTTCAATCAGGGCCTCATGGTCTAGTTCATCTAAATCCTGGGCGAGGGCAGGCGGGGTGATGTGTTCGATGAATTCCGAACACTCTGATTCGGCCTCCAGCCGTGTCAAGCTTGATAGGT
Organism: Glebionis coronaria; assembly: GCA_025667525.1. Lineage (NCBI taxonomy): Eukaryota > Viridiplantae > Streptophyta > Magnoliopsida > Asterales > Asteraceae > Glebionis > Glebionis coronaria. The sequence continues at coordinate 70,027 of JANFOE010002471.1, read as the reverse complement.
TCCATGCTAGACACAAGCTCTCTTCTGGCCCCTCGGGGCACGGTTCCTTGGCACGGGTGGTGATGGGTGAAGGGGGATTGTTAGTAGCCGCAGGGGATGGATTTCTCCCCACATCTTCTCCTTGAGCTGCGACCGCCGGATTCACCCTGTCATTAAAACAAAAAGAGGGCAAAAAAATTTTAGTCTACATATATCATACGAAGAAACAGATCATAATCGTGAGGGGTACTTACGAGGTGCCAATAGCAGGGTCTGGGCTGGTAGGAGCTACGGCGCTCACAGGGGCGACTCGCAGAACTGGCCCTTCCATGATCGGGGTAGGGTCGGCTTGACCAGTCATGGTGCTGCCTTCTTCTTGATACTGAGGATGGTCTTTCCGCAACTTCTTGGGAGGAGCATTCGCAACTCCGGCATCTTCCCCAGTCTTTTTCGCCACACGCCTGGTTGTTTTTCTCTTCTTTGAAGTAAGTGTGGTGGATCCGGAAGCTTGAGTGGTGTCTTCATTCGGATCGCGCTCCTCCTCCTGGTTGATGGTGCCTCCCTCCAGCAAGGGGTCGTCGCCATCTTCGTTATGAAAGTCCAATGGGGACTTCTCAATAACAGGCTCTTCTTCGTCCGACCTGGGTTCGGTTGTCTCCTCCAGCGGAATCGTACGGTCGGCTAAAGCTTCTAGCAAGGGGAGCTCATTCGGCTTTAACGGCCGGAATCCTTCCCTCACCTTCATGGGTTCGCCTTGACGAATTAATCCGTGGAGGTTCATCTCTGCAAATGATTGTAGAAGTATATGGGTTAGTAACATTTTACACATATGTGATAGATCAAATTTACAAGATATATATGACCTACCCTCGCCCTGTTCCGTTAAGAAGCACGGATATAAGTCATCCCTCCCAAAGTAACGGCGGCTTATCCCTACTAAGCACAGAAAGTTCTCCGGCAACCCTCTATGAAATTCCGTGCGATGGGTATCTAGTATTTTCAGGTCCCGGCTACTATAATCTTTGGATTTGGGTGGATAGTCTTTTGGGGCCTTGGTTTTAAGTACGAAGGGGGTGGGGAATACTTTCTCATCTACAAAGAAGTAATGGTCGTACCAATTCTTCAGGGAGTCAAGGGGTTTCCTATATGTCATCGGGGCATTGCCGGGTCGTTTCTTGAACGACAACCACCCGTTCACTAAATGGGGAAAGTAGAAAGCCCTAAAAAGGTTCACGGTGGGGGTTACCCTACAAGTATGGCATGTAATCTCAAACTGGTTGATTTTACACGCCCCTATACAGTGGAGCTGGGTGATATGAAAGTCATAGTACAAAAGAAGGTCTACTAAGAACTTAGACAACGGAATACGGTAGTTGGCTGAGTCAAACAGGCGTGTGTATATGCCTATTTTCCCCGCCGGTGCGTCTGTAATAGCTTCACCATCACCCGGAAAGGTGGGGTGTACGCTTTCGGGCACATAATACTTCGACAGGAAGTCGAGGTATTTCTCCCCCGACATCACATTCAGGACGTCCGTGATGAGGGGGTTATCCTTGACCATAATTTATGAAAAGGTTTTTAAAGGCGTGGTAATCTAACCTGCGGTGACGGATATCCGTGGAAAAGAAGGCGAAAGTTTTGAAGGAAAAAGCTTGAAGTTAACAATGGCGGAAGAATGAGTGAGTTGTGTGTGTAACATACACGCATACTCACTCTTATATAGGGTGGCCTCGGTTTCCGAGGTGCCCTGGATCTTTGACACGTGTCAGTCACATTTCTTATCCAATGGATAGGGTTTCTGACATTTCTGTAACGTCAGTAGGGGACCCACGGGTCACTTCTTAAACAGTTTCGCGTGGCTCGAGGGTGATCAGTAATCATGCACTTTTTGCAGACATGCGACTGGATTGTTAAATATCATTAATGCGACTGGATTCTTGTCGGGTTATGCGGCTCTTACGTAAGACCGTATTAAGTGTTGCATTTAATTTGTCTCGGCCATTGCGTGCGGCTGAGGTAGTATTCATTAAAAGTATATTCCTACGACCGGTTGCCACGTGCGGCCGGAACAAATTTTCCAGTGTCATTTCCTAGGCCTTTCTTGATATGACCGAAGAGCAGCTTGATAGTCTAGAGGTTACGCCTACGGCTGTAACAACTAGACTGGGGGGACATGATGACGTATAGTCCCCAACCAGGTCATGAGCCCGGCTCACGGGTACTACCCGTATCCGGCCCATCACAGATGGGTGGATAAATGTCATTCAGGCTTATGGGCTTGAGTGAACAGTGCCCGCACATGTGTGCGGCCCACGGCCCAAGGCAGCCGACATAAGATCAGACAGAATAATATTCTGTCTAGGTATATCTTAATCCCAATACGATGAGATATTCATTACCAGAATTAGAAGATAACAATCATTCTAATTCTGGTGTTTATCTCTTCCTTGGGGCCGAAGGATCAGTGAAAGCCCACTGGGGTTTCACTGCCTATAAAAGGAACCCCCAAGGGTTCCACAAAGGTATTACGACTCACTCTAAACTCATACAACCCTAAACCGATTACTTACTCTCACGCCGGAGTCTAATCGTGGGAAACCTTCCCACGGTAAGCTTAACGCGTGTTGTTTAGTGTGCAGGATCCCAACCAGACGATTCACTTGGTGCAGGAGCCGGAGCCCAGCCAACCCGAATTAAGCCTAATTCGGGTTTAGCAAGGATCAACCAACTTTTGCATCAACACATGTATCCCCCTCGCGGGTAAAAACATTTGAAATAAGTAAAGAGCGAGCCTATAGACTCACCTTGCGTATTAGTAGTGGTTCTAGCGAAGACGTAACGAGAAATGTCACCGACGACGTGGATGCCCGGGAAAATCAAACACTTGACCTAAAAGTCAAAGTACGAAAACCAAATCAATACACCGCGTACATAATTGTACTAAACACACGCAAATAGAAACACTTAATGCTTATGAAAACTCACGCCAAAACCAAACAAGTAGTTGTTACTAGACTTATACCATTTATCCACGTAATTAAAGTTGATTTCCATTTTATAAATTTGCCGGTACTTACCAAAAGTACGTGTTGTTTGCTATGACTTAAGCACCTATATAAATTTCAAGAAAATTCATAAAAATGACTCATGATCTGTATAAAACCCATATTTAATCCCATGAGAAGTTTTTACTTTTATGACCCGTTACACATCACATTACTAAACATAAGTTTTTAGGACTGATTTTGCACTTCTAACATGTAAGACTTGTTTGACCCATTTAAAAGACACCATTAGTCAATTTGACTCTTAAGTCGAAAAATAGACTCAAAAATGCAGGTTTGAAACCAAAAATCAACTTTTAATCATTTACCAAACTCTATCTATGGTCCCCGGGATTTGACCCAAAACCAACATAATTTCGGATTATGTTGATTCTCATCTCCCGGTACACGAACTTTCAAAATAGCATAACTTTTGACTCGTTTGGAGTCGTAAGCTCTACCTTATACCAAACCGAAGCTAAAACAAAGCTCTACAACTAAATCCTATGTTTATGACCTGTTTACAAAGTTAAACCCACGAAAAATATGCTTGAACAATCTGCCTAAATTCACCCCTTTCAAAATCATAACAAATCATCATTCCAATCCATTCTAACGACACCTAGCCCTAACTTAACCACTCATGACCATTCCTAAACACCTTAATCAGTCCCTAACACCTAGGATATCAAATCCACTCTAAAACCCATTTACCAAATCAAGCATGCAACATGTTTAACTCATTCAAACACACCTAAAACATCAATCTAAACACAAACCCACAAGCAAAATCATCAAACACCAATGATCAAACCAAACCCCCTTTTAGCCGTGGGGTTTGGTGACAAAACACCAAGGAAAAAGCAGCTCCCATATTGTTTTGTTGATGAATTAACATTATAAACACATGAATTAAACTTGTGTATAGTTTAATTAGATCAAAACCCATTTTGAAACATCATAACTTTTTTTTGAAAATATTTTTATGAATGCATGTGTGATTTTGTTTGATTGGGATACTTACTATGATAAAAGAAAAGGTGGTCTTTGATTACTTTTTCCAAAAACCCAAGGAAATTGATGGTGGTGGTGTATGGTGGGTGGTGGTGGCGACGGCTAAAGGAGAGGGAAGAGGGGAAACCCTAATTTTTTGAATATAAAATGATGTGTGTGTTTTTCCTTTCTTCTTTTTGTAAAAATTAGGGGGGCTAAAGTTGACAACTTAACTATCTTTTGGCCTCATAAATAAACGACACAACTTAGTAGCGGGAATTGACTAGTAGTTGGTTTTCAAAATTTACGGGATGTCGGGATTTGTAAAAATTACTTTCCAAAGGTTAAAACGCACACAAAACGAATATTCATATGGTTCCGACTCGACTTAACACGCAATAAAGATAAAAATCTCGAAAAACTTAAATATCGATCAATCAATAATAAAATGTAAGTTTTGGGCATCCGTCGGTATTGTAGTCGTTATCGGTTCTTCTTAAATCGTCAATCGTTAAGATTACGACCGTAAACGTTGGTTTCGACTTAAACCGTCAAATATATAATAAACGAAATTTCTTAAAAATTTCAAAATATTCGTAAAATAGGATTAAATAAATGACGTTGGGCTCGGGATATCACATCCACAAGTGAGCCACAACTTAAGAGAGATGCTCATACTTAACAACTCTTGAGACAATAACTTAGCATCATACGGCGTATTCACGGGAATTACAAATTTGGACCTTTAGATTTACAAGTTTAATTAGGATAGCATCATTCTCATTAAAAGAACATTAAATTTTTAATTGATTGCATTTCTATGTTTGTTAGAAAATTTATAAAAAAAGGGCTTCATTGATTAAATTTAACCATATTTATTACACTTATTAATTGTATTTTAATTGAAACACTTGATATTAATTGGAAAACAACACTATTATGTTTTTTTCAAAAGTAACTATATTTTACTAATATGTGCTAGTAACTATTTCAGAGTTTTAGTTTTTTTCTGATGTTGTATCACCTATTAATTTATACAATTCAAGACAAGTTATTTTATGTATATTATATTAAATTATAGTTACGGACATCAATTGGTACATAACGGTTTTTTATTTGTTTAGGTTGTGTACGAGTTAAATGTTAAATATGTACCATCATATTTGTAATTTTGGATGTGACATGAATTGTATCTATTTTTTACATGAGTTGATAGATATGTACCTCTATTTTCTTGTTGATGTATCATCTTATTATTTTGTAAAATATTGGATATGTAGTTGTTTACTTGTAAAGAATATTATTTAGACATAATGTACCAAAACTTTTTTATGTATCAAGTTTACCTATTAAAAAGAATACAAATGTATTAAAAAGGAAAAAATATGAAGATGTATCAAGAAAACCGTTATTATCTATAAGTTTGGTTAAAAGAAAATTAAATATTTTTTAAAACATTAAATACTATTGGTTAAATGAAAATTAATTCTAGGTTTATTTATTAATTGTCCTATAACCATATATTAGTTACATTAATACAATTCATCTATTATTAGTTGCATTTAATACTAACTAATTAAATCCAATGGTTCATAATACTTTTCATTTTAACAATTTTAAAGAGGTACACCACGTTAACCTAACTCTATATAGATTTTAGTATATATATATATATATATATATATATATATATATATATATATATATATATATATATATATATATATATATATATATATATATATATATATATATATATATATATATATATATATATATATATATATATATATATATATATATATATACTAGCAGTGTACCTGCGCCTAAGGGTGCAAACGAGCCGAGCCGAACCCGAGCTCAACAGGGCTCGGGCTCGGCTCGAAACATAAAATAATAGGCTCGAGCTCGGCTCGATAGCTCGTCGAGCTTTTACCTTTAAAGCTTGAGCTCGGCTCGATTAGGATTCGAGCAAAGCTCGAGCTTAGCTTGAAAAGCTCGAAATTATATATACGAAACAAATATATCATTATCGTTTACACACCACCACAAATTCTATGTATGTACTAAACTATGATAACGACTATCAATAAATTATTTAAGTTTTTATATAGTTACTCTTGATAATAAGGTTAGTACTTAAATGAATGTTTTCGTACTTATATAAAAATATATTTATACTAAGGCTCGAAAAAGCTCGATAAGGGCTCGAGCCAAGCTATCAAAAGCTCGAGCTCGGCTCATTATATGTTTCGAGCCATACTTTTGGGCTTGGGCTCGGGCTTGGGCTCGATAAAAGCTCGGCTCGATCGAGTCGAGCTTGAGCTCGAGCTCGAATAGCTCGATAAAAGCTCGGCTCGTTTGCACCCCTACCTGCGCCTAACGGCAGCTGTATGTTGCGGTGAGCATGTGTATTTTATTCGTGTTCGTCGGTCATGAATAATTTTCTTTTGGTTCTCTATGCTTAGAGGTAGGGCTAAGCATGGCAGATACAAAATCGACCCGGATCAAAATTTAGATCGGACCGGACCGACCCAAACAATTTTGGTCCGGTCCTCGATTCTGGTTTTGGAACCATTTCGATCGTCTGTTCGGTCCAGTTCGGTCTTACAAAAAATCTCGTCAATTATGGCTAACAGGACCGAACTGGACAGGACAATTTCGGTCCGTCTCGGTCTAAGGTTTCGGACCATTTCGGTCCTCAGTCCGATTCGATCCGACGCTGATGCTCATCATTATTTATAGGCGGACCTAGGATTATAATAGACTTTTGCAAATATATTTTTTTAAGATTTTTTTTCAAGAAAATATAAATATTGACCTTATGTTATAAAATAATATTGTAACTTATTTCAATTCAATAGTTGTAATCTATATTTTCGAGAAAATATAAATATTGATTTTTGCAAATATATTTTTTTAACACAATGATAATTTTACGTGTAACCAATTAATTTATTTTTTTATCTTTATAATAATACTTTTAATTAAAAGTAATATAGTAAATTTAATATATATTTTTTATTTATTTTTTTTAAATATACTATTAATTTGAGATATTTAAAAATAATATACTGAACTAATATAAGATGGAAAAAATAGTTAACAACTAATTAGCCACCACCTACTATCTTTAGTTAATATAAAGTGATATGCTTTCTATAGTCAACTAAGTATTTACTTTTTTTTAACATTTGAATACGTATTTATTCTAGCTCAAGTTTCAATGTAAATCATGAAAAAGCAAATTCATTTTTTCTTACACAGTTTTTATCAAATTCACATTTTTTTACAACTTTTGTAATTTAAAATCAATATTAAAAAAAATGTTTATTACAATATTTACAAAATACATGCGATCCTGAATAGCACGTTTAGCGTATAGGTTAATGCTATTCTTATTTCAAAATTATAGCTTAATTTTTTCTTTTCTTTTTAACCGATCTCTATTAATTATTCACTCTTAAAAATAAGTAAGAAATTTAAATCAAGATTACTACGTTACTTTAATTTACAGTTATAATTATAAATTTTTAAAAAGTTTTAAATTAGTTGATTGAGCATAAAAGTGTATTAAATAAGAGAGAAAAATATGCGATTATAAAGTTTTTTTAAAACTGTGCGTTTTTTATATAGATATAATTTTAAAAAAAAAATAGCAATATTCAACTTCAATCATTTTTATGGGTCACGTATTCTTTTCATTTGATGTGTAACAATTGGATGTGTGCTTTTCAGTAGGGGTGTTCAAATAAACCGAGAAACCGATGAACCGAGCCGAACCGCACAATCCGAAACCGAAAAAACCCGAAACCGAAGAAACCGAAACCGAAAAAACCGAAACCGAAAAAACCCGCTTATTACGGTTCGGTTTAGGTTTTCATTTTTAGATATCCGCGGTTAACCGAACCGAACCGTACATATTATATATGAGATTTTTATAATTGCATATTCAGATAATAGTACATGTATTACTTATATTAGTAAACTATTTTTTAATGTACAACGACTTTATCGTTTTAATGTTAACATTTCGAAACATGTATGTGTAAAATTTAGTTGATGTTATCTAAATCCATAGACATCGAATAAATATTTTTTTGTTAATATGTTATTTATGACTATTTGAATGCATTTTGTAAAGAAATAATTTTTGTACGATTTTTATCTATTTAAATATCATTTATTTATACGAGAACGAAATTTTATGTCCTAAACCATGTTATTATTTATAAACATAAATTTGATAAACTTATAACATGGTTAACCGTAACCCGAACCGCGGGTAACCGGTCATTTCGGGTAACCGCATGTCCGGTTAACCGCGTTGTGCGGTTCGGTTTCGAGTAGTAAAATTAACTACCCGCCCCGCGATGGATAGTTAAAATTGTCTAACTACCCGAACCGAACCGATCCGTGAACACCCCTACTTTTCAGTTTATAGCAAAATCGTGTATTAGTGTTTACAAATTAACATTCAATTACGTAAATTCTAATAAACCATACCGTCGTTATTTAAGAATTTTATATCAAAGAGTTATTTCTAGTGAAGATTCTACAATATCAATTTTTTGTATATCATGTCAAATTTGAATGATACAAATATTCATGTAATATTTGATTCATGTCAATATATTTTCAAATAAACAATCTAGTCATAATATTTTTTCCGTCCCATATGCTCCACCAACAAAAAACACACAGTTTAATAAAATATCATTTTTTCAGCTTTCTATTCCTTAGTTTTTACACAATGACAATTTTACCCTTAATCAATTAATTTACAATTTTTTTATTGTTTACAATAATACCCTCAAATGAGCGTGATATGATAAATTTAATTTACATTTCTTATCTATTTTTAAACTGGACTATTAATTTAATACGTCCAAAAATAATAACTTGAACTGTTAATATAAGACGGAGAGAATATAATCTTAATTTTATTGAAGAGAATCACCCATTCATTTAAGCACCAACTATATAATATGTGTTTCTCATTTTAATTATCTCTCTTTAGATTTAGAAATTGATAATCAGACTAATTCGTTTCATATTAATAGTTCATCGACAAAAAACACACAGTTTAATAAAAACATCACTTAACCAATAAATTTATAATTTTTTTATTGTTTGCAGTAATACCCTTAAGTTTAGTGATATGATAAACTTAATTTACATTTCTTATCTATTTTTAAATTAGACTATTAATTTATGACGTTTAAAAATAGTAATCTGTCGGAGATAGTATAATCTTAATTTTATTGTAGTGAATCACCCATTCATTTAAGCACCAACTATATGTGTTTCTCATTTTAATTATCTCTCTTTAGATTTAGAAATTGATAATCGGACTAATCCCTTTTTGCATGATAATACGATGTTTTTTAGGTTTTTTGAATGTTTATTTTGATTTTTTCTTTTGAAAGCAAACCAATTGCTTTTGTTCTTTATTACTTATTTTGATTCCTTCATCAATTTCAATAAGTATCTCGACAAATGAGATACTTTTGCCAGTTCCAATGTATTGACTTTTTAATTAATAGGTTCACTATTTAGATTTTCACAATACTTTGAATTTCAAAAACTTTGAAATACTAAACTTCACAGATTCAAAATATTTCACTAAAAAAATGAAAATTTTGAAAGCTGTTACTAAATTTAAATTTACAAAGTTTTCACAGATTCAAAATATTTCATTAAAAAATTAAAATTTCGAAAAATGTATCTAAATTTAAATTATAAAGTTTTCTATTTCATTGGAAATTTTTTAGATCTCGAACGTTTCTTAAATTGGAGTAAAAAATACCATCAAAAATTTCGGATCAAACTTCGCATTTTAATAACCTATGTATAAATTTAACAAAAGGTATGCGTACAACTACATAAGAAATATCAACAAAATACTTATCTAATTTCTTTTTATATATTTTTTTTAACGGCAAAATACTTATCTAATTTACCAAGAAATAAAAACAAATTTCAAAAAGAAAATTAAAACAAATACCTAAATATATCCATATACCAAAATAACCAAATTCATATACCAAAATAAACAAATACTGAAGATGTACGTGCAACTTTTACAATCTAGGCAATGTAAGAAAAAAATTATATAGAAACTATCATAACAAAAACTAAATGAAATTATATAAACTTAAAAAAATTTACACAAATTAAATGAAATCCCGATTGACTTAAACAGTTCTTCCTGTGACCAAAACAAAGACAATGTAGATTCAGGCGCCGGCGATTCCGACGACAATGGCAGAGGTTGACCAGTTGCTCTACAAAAAAGTTTCAACATATTATAATTTGCTCCACAAAAGGTAACTTGTATATATAAAAAAGTTTCAACAAATTTGCACAAATTTCCTATCAAACTTTCCATGAAATTTATAACCAAAAATAAACTAACCTTTGTAAGGTGGCAGCAATCTTTTTTTCGATGACGCAGCTGAGTCTGTGGCGGCGGCAAGGCGGCAGCTGGGTATGAAGAACAAAAAAATATTAGTAAATAATTAGATCTATTAACAAAAACTATAGATCTACATTTATAAGTTAAGAATCTATAATAAAAACAATAGATTTATAGAAAACATACTTTCAAAACTTTTAAAAATGTTAAAAAGCTAATTAAAATTGAAATAATACTGTAAAAGTTGAAGAAAAAAACCCGGGGTAGTATTGTGTGGCGGTTTTGATGTTCGGCGAATGTCACTTATGAAGGTGGTCACGTTCGGCAGGGGTGATGAATGAGTGGAGAAGACCTTCGGTGGTGGTGAGGATCGACAGAGGTGGGAGTGGTGGTGGCGGTGGAGAAGAGATTGTTATTATTTTATGGAGTGTGTGTTTCTTTTCTGGAGTGTGTGTTTTTTAGTGGAGTAAAAAATATATTGGGAGTGTATGTGTTTGTGGGGTATTTGTTTGTATTTGTTTGTATGCAGTTTATATTGTGTATTGGTTTGGAAATATTTTTAGGGCTGGATATTTAACTTATTTATTGCCGACGAAACACAGATAAAAAATGTGACATGGCATGTCTTTTAAACCGTAGGATGTATACTAAAAATGATCTGGGCCACATAAACTAAACCAACATATCTGTGTTTTTGCAAGTGAGGATAAGAACAAGCTATTTATCCACGTTTTATATTGAGAGTTAGGATAAGTACAAAAGTAAAGTGATTGTGATATGACTATATCCCTTTTAAATAACTTACCCATCATTTTGGGTAATTCAATTTTGCCAATTTTTTCTACAAAAACATTATATAAGTGAGTCCCAACATAATATTCATCTACATACATGACACGCCAACCCTAATTATGATCACAAACAATCAAAGTTATCAAACTGTCATTTTTGTTTGTGTCTGTGTTAGCAAACGAATATTATGACTCTTTGTAGTGCATATGTATTGTACATCTCGATCAGTTGCCAAACAATAGCTTATACTTATCTTTTTGTTCTAGATTTTATTCACTATACAAATTGTTCCTGCCTAAATTCTATTGTTTGATCATAAGTATTGTGCATCTCAGTAAACCTCTTTGTATACGGAGGCCAAGCTTCCCATTAGAAGTGATAAAATACCCACTCTTATATTATCATTAAGATTTATGCTTAGTTTAAGTAATTATGGTATGAGTCTGATGTGGCCTAATAGGATTGTTGTTGATATAGAGAGCTTTTGTTTATTTTGTTTCGATTATGCAAATGTTCCTGAAGGATGTGTGGTAATACGAGAGCATATTCCCATCTCGAATCTTTTTACGTGTCTTTGGTTCAATGAAGTTGACCGGTTTACTTCTAGAGATCAGATTAGTTTCTCAACAGTGAGGGATAAGATCACTAAGGAACATTTGTATGTATTGTGCATCTCAGTACACCTTTTTGTAGTAAATTTAATTCATCATACAAAATTTTCCTTAGTTTCTTTTCCCATATCAATTACCATAAACGAAAGCATGCAACAATAGTCATTGTGAGCTTAAATATGTCCATATCAGTTACAAAATACTACACACAGCATGCCACAGTAGCAGCTGATGTTAACCCAAAGGCAGCTGTGTACTAATGTGCCGTGAAAACATGTTTTCCGCACCAACTAATGATTACCATTCAAATTTTACCATAATTCAATCAAAAACATGTTTTCGAAGCACAAAAAATTATCCTTTTGTTTTTCTTTAGAGAGAATATGTTCAAGATGACCCATATAAGGTTAATGAAAATGAGGAAGAACCTTTGAAAGAGTGGCCAACGGTTCAGAGGAGTTTTTGGAGAAAAGTATTGTGGAATACCCGTAAGCAGTTCTTGGAGAAAAGTATCGTGGAATACCCTTAAGCTAAGAATAGTCTACATATCTTTGTTGATTTATATAGTATTGTCATATAAAGATACTTTTTAGAATATGCGTATACTTTTTAACGTTTTCATATTATAGTTCCAATAACATGACCATTTATAATATGATATTGCACATAAATTTTATGTAATTAATCCACTTCAAGTTTCTATGAAAAAATAGTGTTGCATATAAGATGCTATTAAAGCAAGTCTTTTGTATATCGTATCATAACTTTTAATTGGATGATATTTCATCTTTGGATAATTGTTTGCTTGATATTTCATCTTTGCACTGAATGGGTTGTTCTCCAAATTAACATTGACAAGTTTAATCTTGAACCTACATATGTAAAGATATAACGCTACTAAATACTATCGCCACTATGTCAGTGACCTGAAGAAATATGTCAGCCCCAAAGCTAGTGAACTCAGATCCAAGTGTTTTATCACAAGATAATTATTGTGAGACGACTAATTACGTTATTCATGAAGAAAACTTTGGATCCACTATAACCGAAAAGTGATGAATGAGATTGAGTGAGGTCATGATGTACCTACATTAAATCCTGGTGCAACTCATAGATGTAATTTTAATTGTGAATAGGCCTAACAAAGGGAGCCTACTATTGTTGAAACTCATGTTAATTATTTTACACATAATGAATCTTCGACTTTGCTTGAATATGCATATGATGTATACAAAGTTGTGTGTCCTCCTTCAAGTCTTACAATAAGAATCAGATGAAAGGCCAACTAACGGTTGTGTAGATAACATGAGGACGAGTGCTGATGAGGCCGAAATTAATCAACATGTGCACATAATAAAAGATGATTGAACTTAATAAGCGTTTAATCACGAATGATTACTATATTGTTTACTTTGATCATCCGACACATTTTAGAATTAATAGTTTATACCGTCAACGTTCCTATATAAAGTGTTCTATATCTTTAATTAAATGAGATTAATATGTATTTAATGACTTTTTTATTATTGTTTGGACCTTTCATACACTCATAGCTTATTGTAGGCTTTTTTTTATAAAAAATTTAGATGTTATAACAACTTTTAACTTAAAAATAATTGCTTACCCGTGTAACGCATGGGTATTGTTCTTGTTGATTTGGTGTGTGTAAATTTAGGGTTTGATGTAGGTTTGAAAGTCTGAATCTTAAAGTTGGAGGGTTGGATTTTGGTTGGAGATATGCATGCTTTATAAGGGAGTATATATATACTAGGCGAGTACCCGCGCATAGCGGCGGAAATTTCTAGCGACTCGTTATAAAAGATGTGCGATGTTGTGGTAAGCTTTTCATGTAACATGAAAGATCAAAATTAATAGCAAACGATTTGTAACATTTGCAAAGTATGAATATATGACCGCACATCTCATGTAAAGTAGGAATATGCAACAAGCATCAGCCATATATGTCACTTGGCTATTAACGTAGTTAAATTACCTATTAGATCACTATTTTACTACGGAATTCATTGATTGTGTCGCTACTGAAGACGTAAACATTGACACGTGCTTGAAACAAAACCTCCTCCAAAGTTCATTTGGTCAGTGAACACACTCTGGGGTGCACAAGATCAATAAAAACAAATATAATTCAAGTACATATAAATCAATAGAGGAACATGGATGTCTTTTAATAATGAGTGCTTCACTTGCTGGATCTGTTATTTAGAGCTTCAAATTATATCAAGATGATCAAGAAACACAGAATAGTATATATATCAACACTTGATCGCCATTACCGGATCCAATCAAGACAAACGCCACACCTGGAGCACCCATCTTATCCTGATAAAACACACATTATTGAAAGCATCAATCACCGTAACCTAACCGATTGGAAGCGAAACTAATAACTTAATGCATAACTCTTGATCTTGAGCATGATGGCTCAAAATATGTATATATAGTTATACTTCCTTAGCAACAAGAATATCAACTCGTTTGTGACAAAACACACATCTGTAATTCAGCATCCTAAACAATAAAGCAATAGAAGTTCGAGCAAGGATTATGTTGGGTTTGCTCGTCATTTTGGGTATGTAGTTATTGTTTTTTATCCCCAAATTTGATATCAAGATCGATTTTCCATTCACATCAAACACCTCTACTCTTAGCAACAAACTACTTGTTTCTAGAGATGATACTTAGTTCCTGCACTATTAAACGTTGAGATTACATAGATATTACACAACATTTCACACTAAGTGACGTGCGTATTTATAAGGTTGAAACTGGCAACTAACTATCGAAGAATGTACCAAGCTTATTTAACAAGCTCATAAATATAATAATAAGCTCAAATGAATAATCTGAGCAGAGAGTTTGAAGACTATCTTAAAATCATTGAGGTGTCAAGCATCTATGTCAAATTGTATGCCTCAATTTCTTAATCTAGTAAGTGATAATTTCAAGAAAATAACTATTCGATATGGAACAAAGATCATCTATGTCAATACACTAAGGAAACGTTTTTGTCGTATTATCTTAGAATAAGTTATCTTTAACTCAAAGAAGTATATACTTGACCTCACAAAACGTTGAATGAACTGGTATGCCAATTGTTGTCATGTTTTGCTTTTGGTGTCCGAATCCATAGTTAGCAATCGTTGGTAACAGGGATAGTCTTCAGTTATATATTATTTGGAACTTAAATGTCTTAAACACTTAATCTACTATACTAATGTCAGAAATTAATTTTTCTTATTAACAACTTGTATTCAGATAATGACCCAAATTCAATAGAGTTGCATCCCACATTGACCCATTCTCTCATGATTTAGCTTAGTTTTCCAATCTATTGAAGAATTCAAAACATTATTAGGAGAGATAAAATATCAGAGAATGGTTGAAGATTATGACCGTATCATTGTTAAATGGGGTGAAACTGGAGTGACAAAGAAAAAACATGCAAGATTAACTTAAAAAAAACATACATGAAGTTGAAGAAGTTAAATTTCATTCACCTTTTTGTCAATTCCTGATCAAGAAAAAAGACCATGTGATACTCCAACTCAAAATCCCGGAATCTTGAAATCCTACACAACAATAACAACGAATTGCATACATAAACATCACACCGCTGTCATACATAATTACCTAACTGGATGAATACTCATCTAAAATGCACACCTCTAAAAAACAACTGATCACGACAATATAAACAATCTGGTAAAAGTATTTTACATTAGAATCCTTTTTTAAAATTATTATTCAGAAATTGTATATCATACAAGATTAATATTTACAATCTATTATACTAAATCATACAAAGAGTTGACACCCTTGAAGTGGAGCATATAAATATACGATTGGTATAATCAAGAAGACACGAGGGCGGCATCCTAAGATATAAGTAGTTACAACAATCTAATTAGAAACTTACATTTGAACCTTCCTCCTGATACGCATTCCTTTAATCTTCATTATTCCTTCATCATGAGAAAAACTTTTGAGAGGGACATAGAAATCGTAAATGTGAAATCAAGAAATGTGATCTTACGTAGTTGTAACGGAAACAAAAAAATTTGTAGAGCATGACTGAACACGAAACTTCATTTAAGGGCACAATACCTAAAGATTCTCAAAACAAAAAAGACTTACGGGGTTTCAAAATATGTATAGCACTACAATCAGAATTTGGTTTATTGCCCATATTACATGATAAAAATAGAATTGTCTCGATAAATTATCTGGTACAGCTCTTATAACCAATGGTAAAATACATGATAGCCTCCTTGTTAAAAAGATGACAATCCAACCTGAGTCATGGTCGTGGTTTCTAATAGAAGAAGGTATGCATAAAAGAATATGATTAGTTTTACTTAATTATAAGGGTTGAGTAAATTTACCTTCCACTTCTTGTGACGGACACCTGCATCATGAGGAGAGGTAAGGGTTGCTGCAGTGAGTGTTATAGGGGTGTTTGGTTGTGCGTACTAATGACAATTTTGTAACAAGTATTCCTTCAACAACATTCAAAAACAAAATTTCAATTCATGAAATGGGTTAAAATGTTCAATGAAGACATAAACTTTTATATTTACTTGATACTTTTAAGCAACCAATCAAAATTAGTATATGAGAGCACTCACATATAACGGTTGACGTGACCTTGACGATGACTTGGTTATTAAATGTTTCAATTCCAAAGTATTTACCCTTAACCTGCAATGTCAAATGTCAATTCCCAGTTCGTTACTTTTTATGTGAAATGTTAGAGAATACCTGCTAATCTATATAGGTTTGTAACTTCGTAACGAAGCCTCATCTTAACAACTCCCATATATGCACACAAAAACAAAGGGTCTGGTGGTGATCTACTTGTACAAAGTCGCATATATCTTTTGCCATTCCTGCCAATCACTCAAGCATACCAAGAAGCGTGTCATGGTAGATGAGTAAGTACGTTGTACGCATTTGAATACACGTTAGAAAAATATTTGTTCCATTTATCTTTTTCCTGATATCTTATATTTTTAACCTGTTTCCAAAAAAACAGAACCTGAGCCGAGCCGTTTCAGTATAGAAGGTTTGAAATGGCAACTTGAAAATTAATAAAACTATACGTACCAAAGGCACATATATAGAGTTAAATCTTTCTATATACAATAAAATTATAAGGTCTGTGAGTGAAGTTACTCTTGTTATGATTGTGCATGGCAACGTCTCTTGACATAGTTGGCTATCTAGCATGTGCAGGTGCAATACGATCAGGTCCAATGCCACTGCAGTTTCTTCTTTAAACAACATCCCAGAGACCTACATCAAAATGGAGACATTGTATCAATAGTTTTTTGCTTATGCTTCTATACTCGTCCGACGCAATATAAGCGGTTACTAAAAAAACATACACTTACATTAAATACATCTATATATCGCTATTCGATGAAGGTTTCTTGCAGCGTAATACCGTCATCCGGGAATCTTCATTCGGGCATCTGATCTTTTGTTTGTACTAAACCCTCTTCATTCTAGCACTGTGCTATATCAGTTTAAACGACAACAATATTTCTTGGAATACTTCTTTCATCCTGTCCATGATGTGTGAACAAGTAAGTGTAAGGTTTTAGTTCAGCCCATATAACATAGTTTCTACGTTTGTTGTAAAGTATCGAATTCTAAGAACTTTCTAACCTGACACCCACATCCTAATGGCAAACTCTAATCAGTTAATGGTTTCTTTCCCATTTGAAGAAAATGAAAAGTATATAAAAGACAAAACATACTATTATAACCAAAAGCATATCACATTTCTTGAAATTGTGAGGGTATCTACTGAAAATTGGAAGTAATACTAATCGCTACGCAATGCGTAATTCAAGGCCTAAACTTCAGCCTACAACTTCAGTTTGTACTTGATATTTGGCTACTAACTATTCAAAAATAAAGGACTAATGTAAATGGAGACTTATAGACCGCAGTCACCCTTTAACTTAGCTTTTGCAACATAAGTGCTTCTTCGTGTGTCCGCAATCATAAGAACTAACCTCCTAATATTACTTAATGATAAGCAGTTTGGAGTGTCTTGAGTTTTGACACACCAAACTTCTTGTTCGTTTATTTTGGCATACCGTAAGCGATTGTGTTGGGAAATATTGTATTTAAAAACGATCACATCTGCAATTAGTGTATTTACATTGATAATACAAAATAAGGAAGGCTTATTTTTAGTACTTAGTTTAAAGCCAAGACAGGAGGAGTAGAAAAGCAATTTCAAACGCCCTTAAATAAACACATCGCAATAAGCAAACAGCTCACGAGTTTGTCTGATTAAGAATAAGCATATACACAAAAGTATCACTTAATAAGCAAATAATCACATTTTCGAATTACTCAATCACTTGAAAGAAACCATTAAGAAATCTGAAACTTACCATTTTTAGGAACACTTTTTTTAATGTGTAAGAACACTAAATTATCTTAGTAACCAAAAATCAAAAGCACAAATTAACATCACCCGAAAAATTTAACATTTTTAGTTTATTACCAATTAATCTCGTTTCTCCCATCGTCTCTTGCAGTACCTCACTGACATGCGCCGGCGTCTCCAAAAGTCGTAACATCTTTACCCAATATCCATAATCAAAAACTGAAATTGAAGAAACTGAATAGTGATTAAGAGTTTTAATTTGCTTGGGTTTTAATTAAAAAAAAGATACCTGATGATTCACGCGACTTGGATCACCATAAAACCGGATGTACTGCTTATGAAGGGGCGGATCTATAAATGACCGACTTAGGGTGTCACCGCCGCCGCCAACTCTGCCGCATCGGCCTCCCATCGGATCTATACTGCGTTTGAGGATTTGTTTTAGATGATAGATTAGGAATGGAGATGGTGGTTTCTATGTGTGGTTTTGGAAGAATCGATAGAGAAAGAGAGAGCGAGGAGAGAAATAGAATACCGTGATGTGAGGGCGTTTAAACCGTATGTGAGGGCGTTTTTTTTAATTAGGTAAATTCTTATTTTTTATTATAGTTATAATTAAAAAACAGTCAATTTCTAGAACAACCATCTATCAACCATCGTTGATGGAGAAGATGGTGGTGATGCTGGATCTGGTGGATGTGTGGCGGCTGTGATTTTTAGAGAGAGAGGGGGGGGGGGAAGATGGATTGTGTTTTGTGTGTGTTTTTTTATGTTTAGGATGTGTGTGTTTTAATATTAATTTTCAACATTCAACATTCAACATTTCAACATTTTAACCAAGGAGATAGAGCCTTTATAAAGTAGATATATATATATATATATATATATATATATATATATATATATATATATATATATATATATATATATATATATATATATATATATATATATATATATATATATATATATATATATATATATATATATATATATATATATATATATATATATATATATATATATATATATATATATATATATATATATATATATATATATATATATATATATATATATATATATATATATATATATATATATATATATATATATATATATATATATATATATATATATAGAGAGAGAGAGAGAGAGAGAGAGAGAGAGAGAGAGATAGGGGTAGGGTAAAATGAGAAGGGTTGTTAAAATAAAAAGTTTAGGAAGGCATCCTATGCTGCCACGTGTCCAGCCCCCAACGGCTTTCTAATTTATATAGCCAGGGGTATTTCGTCATTTACCACACTAGGCTATATATACCCGAGACAAACACATTCTAACTCATTCTTGTTTTGTTCTTGTTTTTCTTTGTCTCTTTCTTTCCCTCGGTAACGATCAACTGTAACAACCCTAACAACCAATCACTGCCGCTTCTCCACCATTAAGAACCAATCGCCGCCCCTTCTCCACCACTAACCACCACTCGCTACCGCTTCTCCTACCACTAACAACTACTCGCCACCGATTGAAAAAGATGTTTGGTAGTTTAATAATCAATAACAGTTGTTCTACATCAACCGTTGATGATTGTTCTACATCAGCGAGTAATAATTGTTCTACATCACGATCTAATTCGATTGTAGCTAATAATGAGGCTAACATGTTAATTTTTCAGTTAATTCATTATATTTTTTATTCGTTTACATGTTTTTTTGTTATATTATTAGTTTTGTGTAGGTTAATAATGTTTAGTTAGGCTTTTGATCAGTTTACATCTGATGTTTAGGCGTTGTTATGATTTTTATAGTTTTCTGATAATTGATGCATATTAGTTAAACAAAATGATGCAGTAGATGTGTCAGACATGATTATTTTAGTTTAGGTTTTCATGAGGTTAGAACTACTATAGGTTTATAGGTTTCCTTAGGCTTCGTGAAATTTTTGTTTATTTAAACCACTATTTGACTCTAGGTTTAATGACATTGTTGATGATATAGAATAGTAAGGTTAGAACTACTATAGGTTTATAGAGTTTTCTTAGGCTTCGTGAAATTTTGGTTGATTTAAACCACTGTTCGACTCTAGGCTTAATGACGTTTTTGATGATATAAAGTAGTGATTCGATAGGTCTATCATGCTAAGGGACAATGTTATAACGTTGACTGAATTGTGTATAAGTTTTTGATGAGAAGATGTCTATGAACCTTCATAGAAGATACTTTAACGGTTTTAGTAAGTCTCATTATAAATTGTGTATAAGTTTTGATAATGTCTTAGAGTTTTTGATAATTTATACTTTGCGTAGTTTCATTTGTTGTTTATCAAAGTAAACAAACAACAAGACATATATTGTATCTTCTACAATAAGCTATAAAGCTAGTTGCCCGTAGGAACGTTGTCTTTGAATTCTATTAGGTTTGTAAGATCTCGTTTGATTTAGGTTTGTAAGGTTTCGTTTGATTAGGTAGATACTCAGTGGCACCAATTCCAAGACCGGGTTGATAGTTCATAGAAATCTTACTTAAAGGAGATAGCTTCTAGAGAGTTTGCAACGGGCTTGCAGCGAGCTTGCAACGGGCTCAATAGTTGATGATATAAGTCACTGTTCCAAAAACGTTTGTAACGGGCTTAATAGTTGTTGATTATGTGTAGGTTACGTGTAGGCTAAATTATGTTATGTGTAGTAGTTTTATACTATGATACCTTTAATTTTAGTCTGTGATGTAGTAGTAAAAATTGAGAAATAATATATAAAATTATGTTTAGGACAGTTGCACACTTGCCACGGGATTAATAGTTGATATAAGCCACTGTTCCAAAAAAGTTTGTAAGGTTTCATTGGATTTCCTTTTAGTATATAACATAATGATGTGGTTTTTTCAAAATTTTAGATGTAGTAGTTTTATGAGTTTTTATTAGTTTGAGCAAGCTTTAGTATCATAATTTTTATTTTATTAAATTTGTATTGTATTGATTTGAAATTATTAAAGTAATGCATTGAATTTATTTCATTGATGCATTAACTATTCATTTGTTTTTAAACATACATATTTTAAGATTGTTCATGTCAAGGATCATGTTGGCTATTATACTTGTGAGTATGATGGAAACAGGACGTGGTTTCCAGATAAAGATATTGGCGCTGTACCTTTGGATGGTGCTAAGTTTGTGTCTATTGATCAAGCTTATGAGTTCTATAAGGATTATGGTAAAAGGGCCGGTTTTGATGTTAGAAAGGGTGGCCATTACAAACCAAAAGATGGTGAACCACCAAGCTTGAAGTGGTTTGTATGTTCAAAAGAAGGTATCAATCCGGAACCTACTACTAATAAGCCTAAGGAGGTTATATCTGATGTTAGTGATTTTACTACGGATGAGAATGTTAAAGTAAAGCAGACAAGGAATCGAGGCTCTAGTAGATGTGGTTGTTTGGATAAAATCCGTATTACGAAGATTTCAGGAGGTCTTTATATAGTGTACACTTTTATAGAAGGACACAACCATCCTCTGGTAGCCGAAAAGGATATGATATTCATGAAGAGTTCTCGAGAATTGGGATTCACAAAGTAACATTTTCTGTTTCAGGCTTCTAATGCTAATTTTGGTCCTTCTACGGGGTTTAAATTGTTGAAACATATGTGTGGTGGTTTCGATCGAATTGGAGCTACAGTGGTTGACTGTAAGAATTTGAAGAATAAAGTGAACTTGTTTCTTTGTGATCGTGATGCACAGCTGGCCGTTGAGAAGCTCTTGAGCAAAAAGTTGCATTCGCCAGGATTCTATGTTAATTACAAAACAGGTAATGCAGATAATTTTTTCGTTTTGATGCAGTTCATACAACATTTTATTTTTTATTAGTTTCTTACCTAATTTTTTTTAGGTGTTGACGATAAATTGGTTGGTCTTTTTTGGGCCGATGAGCAAGCAATTAAGGACTATGTTGTTTTCAGTGATATCGTCTCATTTGATGTTACTTTTCGTTCTAACAAGTATATAATATCTTTGTTTTTTTATCAAAAAATTTAATTGTGTGTTACACCTTTATTTAGTATTTTATCTTATTTCTTTGTATATTAAAATGTAGGTACAAGATGGTGTTCGTCCCTTTTACCGACATTAATCATCACAACCGATGTATAACCTTCGCTGCGGGTTTACTATCTGATGAATCGGTTGGTGCTTACAAATGGCTACTTGAAGAATTCAAAAAGGCGTTTGGTACATATCCGCAAGTTGTAATTACCGATCAGGACCCATCTATAAAGATCGTAGTACTAATATAATTCCCAAATACTATACACCGTTTTTGTATGTGGCATATCATGCAAAAGTTGGTTACAAAGGTATGTTCTCACCTGACTACTTTATGTTCTAGTTTAAGCAACCCAGTGATCAACATGGAAAATTGTTGGGTTTCTTAAAGTATCTATTACAGTTGATTTTTTTTTTCAAATTAATGATCTATCTTTACACTGTAATGCAATATTTTTTTAAAGTCATGTTTTTAGAGTTAGAGTTGATTTTATAACTTTTGATTCAGTTATAATTAATACTATAATGTACTATATTTTTTTCACTTGTTTTGTACAAGTATCTATTAAGTTGGAAAATTTTCAAATTAATGCACTATATTTATACTTTAATGCAGTAGTTTTATAAATTTATGAATTTTCAGGTGGGGACTATAATCTGCAAAAACACAAATTTCAAACGGCGTATATGTGATATAGTTTGGACCGATCAGATTTTGCCTTTTGAATTTGAAGCAGAGTGGGAACGTATGATTGAGGAATTCCAACTTGGTGATAACAAATGGTTACAAGATATGTTTGACCTACGGGAAAGCTGGATCCCGGCATACCTGCGTGATGTGCTTATGGCAGGCCTCATGCGTACCACCTCTAGGCCAGAAAGCGAGAACCATTTCTTTGGTAAATGGACAAGAAAATATTTGACACTTGTTGATTTTCTAAGCCATTATGACACGACTATCGAGTACCAGAGGTATATTGAGCGTAAGAACGATCACGATTCAAGATATAAGAATCCTAAACTCAAAACTGATCTTCAAATTGAAAAAGAAGCAAGTACTCTTTATACTCGAACTGTATTCTTGGAAGTTCAAAATGAGATATATGCTTCTTATTCCTATTGCATGTCGATAAATGTTGCTCAAGTTGATAATGGTGAGAGATATTCAATTCGTGATATGCAAGCTGAGAACAAAATCAGGGATGAAAATTACTTTGTTTTGTCTGGTATGTCTTCATCTATTGTTTATAACTATAATGCAGTAAGTTTTTAGCAATGATGTAGTGTGTTTTTAAATTTTTATATTTTTAAAAACTGTTTGGCAGGTGGAGTTTTGTAAATCTGAAATGGAAGTTCTATGTAGCTATAAACACTACGAGTCATATGGTCTTCCTTGTAGGCACATTTTTTACGTGTTGAGAATGAACAATGTGAAAGAGTTTCCTTAGAAATACTTGAAGAAAAGGTGGTCGATGGATGCTAAGCCTTTCAATGCTACAGTTAGGAGAGTTGTCAGTGGGTCAAATTTGGTTTTGCAAAGTGAGGTTTTTTATTTGTACGAGATTTTTGAATCTACGATTGATCGCTTGGTTCATGAAATGGGCATGTTGAAGATTTATAAGGAGAAAATGATGGAGTTGTTGAATAAAGCTAAAATCGATGTTCCAACGGTTCCAAAACCTAACTCGAAAGATATTATTAGTGCAATGCTTGGTGTGAAGGAGCCAACCTCAACTTCAAATGTTATAAGTAATTCAGATCTGAGTTCAAATAAAGGATCCGGTGTTCATACTAGGTGGAAGTCAAAAAGCTGAGATTGAAAAAGAAGCAACTAATCAAGTGACAAGCGGAGGACATGTAGTAAATGCGGGAATAAAGAAGGTCATAATTCCAGAATATGTACAAACGAAAGAATGCAACCATCTGGAAAAATCAAAGAAGACATCTCAGGAGGCGTCAGCGACAAGAACTGGTCTCAGATCTAGGCGAAATTGACGATGACAATTTGATGCAGCTATTTTTTACATATTGATGCAGCTACTTTTAGATATTGATGCAGCTAATTTTACATATTGATGTAGTTGCTTTTACATACTGGTTCAGCTACTTTTGCATACTGGTGGTAGCTACTTTTGCATACTGGTGGCAGCTACTTTTGCATATTGATGTAGTTACTTTCACATATTGATGCAGTTACTTTTGTACATAGCAGTTTAAGTACACCGTTTTTACATAGTGGCATTTTTTACCCAATAATGCAGTGACTTTTTATATTGTAATACAAAGATATCGATAGTTAAGTCACTTTTTTATAACTTTTTTGTTTCAATAGCATCTTTAAAGGTAATGCACTTACTTTTATCTGTTATGATTTTCATCTTTTTTACATAGTGACATTTTATAGACAATAACACAATAAAATTGTAAGAGAATGTAACTTTTAAAAGTACATGAAATGCTTTTTAAGTTATTCTCTTATGTAATATTTTTTTGTTTCAGTGTTGTTATGTAGTATTTTTTACATTTTGATGCAGTAAATTTTGCATAACAGATAAAGTATATATATTTTTTAATTTCATATGTTAAAAAAACAATCATTGAATTTCAACAAATAGTAACACCACTAACAATTAAATAAAATTGTGTAGAAATCTTCATATTTACAAGTAGTTTGTAAAAACAATGAGTACTTCAATTGTCTTCCTTAGGGTAGTACTGAAATTGACGATGACAATTGACGATGACAATTTGATGCAGCTCTTTAGTCATCAATTGTCTTGCTTACGGTATTACTAAATTTCTTCCACAAAGCTTTATCAAATCTATCATCAGAATCCGTTATAAGCTTTGAAATTTTTGGCTTTTTTCTTGAAGTATGCTTGTGCGTCCTTCAACAACTTTCCTTTTTTGATGTTAAAATCCATCAGAAGGATTTTGGCCATGTACTTGGCACGAAACATTTTTAGTTGTGTTTTATGAGGTGGTCCTTCTTTCTTCAATGGTTGTAAGAAGTTTCCTCTACCAAGATATGTTTCCAAATGCTTCATAACAAATACCCCACAATCAACAACATTGTATTTTGTTTCCAATTAAAATCAACAATGTTAGGTTCAGAAACCAAAATGTCAACGTGTTTTGGGTGTTTATGTCTCTCCAGGTAATTTGTAAAGGAATCAATCTGTGCAAATTTAAATAAACAGTCATGACATTGTAATGCAGTTTTTTTAATACTATGATGTAGTAAAATTATCAATATTATGCATATGGTATACGACTGTAAAAATAGCACCATAAAACATTAACTATGATATAAAACCAGTTATAGACTTATAAAGGGGTTTCCTCTATTTAAAATAAACATATATATCAATGTAATGCACTATTCATGAGATATACGACTATAGTCAAATACTTTGATGCAGTGAAAATAGCACAATAATGCATTAAGTATGAGACTTGCGAGGGCAAATGGGAAAGCACCATATCTTTTTTCTATATCATGAATATCTTTATCTATGTTGTCTATGATGTCGATCTCAGCGGTCTTCAAATTAAAACAAATGATATAGAAATGGTTTGATGAAGTATCTTTCGTCATCTTTATTGAAGGAAACAAATACCTGTATATATTTATTGTAATTATTTAAATTTATTCTAAACATTCTCACAAATACAATCATTTAATTCTCATAATAAATATATTTACCAAGTCGACGTCAAGAAAATTCTTCCGTTTTGCTTGAGTTAAAACGTTATGAATATTTTCATCAAAAACTTTCATCATTTCTTGCACATTCTTCCCCGACTCAACAATATGATTAGTCTGTTTTAGTTAACGTCAAACGATTACTAATGATAACAAAATTTATAGTTCAAAAATAAATAAGTTATATTCTTGAATTACTTACAAGCATTCCCGTATCACAATATACATTTCCATTGCCCGAAAGTAGGAGTGGCAACTCGTGTCGGGTTCGGGTTAGCGGGTTCGAGTTTTCAGGTTGGCGGGTCAGAAATTCTCGACCAAAACCTGACCAACTTAAATAATCCGGTCAGCTATTTCAACCTTAACCTGTTTACACATAACCCGAACCTAACCCATTTAACCCATATATATATTTGGGTTGGCATTAAATATGTTACATTGGTTGAATAGGTTAAACGGGTTTCGGGTTGACCCATTTAACAAGTTTTATATACAAAAATAGGCACATTACATGTGTTAACATGTTAAATGGGTTTAGGTTCGACCCAGTTAACCTAGTTAACACGCATGATAAAGTATTAATCATTTTTAATATAAGGAAAAAAATCTTAAACGGGTTGTCGGGTCGACCCGCTTAATTTAGTCCCAACCCAAACCTAACCTGTTTAATAAACGGGTCAGATAGGTCGACCCAAATCTGACCCAAAATTTATTATACTTAACCCGAACATGTTAATTTTCGTGTCGGTTTCAGGTCAGGTTTCGTGTCGGGTCAGAAATTGCCACCCCTACCCGAAAGCTTGTCTCGATGCTGTTCCTCATGATTTAATACAAAAGACCATAAGTCTAATATGAGTGCCGCGGTTTCTATTTTAGGATATACGCTCAAGAAAAAAACACCTTTTACTCCAACCCCTTTGATGATCTGGTAAACAATCTCACTGTATATTTTGATATAAACATAAACTTTTCAGACGACGAGTTATCTATATCTGATGCATTAAAGCAAGGAATTGATGCATTGATAAAAATATGTGATGCAGAGAAAATAATGAAAATTCATACAGAGAACATTGAGAAATGATGCACTGATAATAATATGTGATGTAGAGACATAAGGAATTGATGCAGTTATATAAATATGTGATGCAGTGAACATTTGAAAAGTGATGCAATGAATAATGAAAAGTGATGGTTTGAAAATAAAATATGATGCAATACTTTAGAACTTATCATTCGGGTGTCTTATTACCCCATATGTATTCTGCTATTTTCCCCCTCTTCAGATAGTGGTTGCCCAATACGATTTTCCGTTGATAAAATGGCGACGTTAAAGCAGGAGGCAGCTTTACTTCACGTTTATCGTTTTCAGTATCATCCGGTGGATCAATGCAACTAATTGGTGATACGTGCATAATTATTTCATTTTCTTCTATCCTCTTTCTTTTTGTAGGTAGCGACTTAGCTTTTTCTATCTTAGATTTCTTTTCAGTCTCTTTGGACAATTGAGTGTCACATTGCTTTCTACCAAGATCTTTAAGCACTTGTTTTTTAGAGACCTCCTTTCCAACATTTCGTCTACCACAATTGTTTCTTTAGCTTGTTCCTTGTTAGATCTTCCTCTTTTACCAGGCTCTTCTCTTAGAACTTGAATTTCAGATAACATATCTCCCTCTATGTTGCCTTTAGCATCTAACTTCCCGACATCCTTTTTCAATAATTTCACCCTTATAGCATTAAATTTTGTAGTCTTTGCTTCGGTTAGAATTTCAGCTAATAGCGGAATCTCTGAATATTTTTCATGTTGTTCGACAATAGGTTGTGCACTCAATGGTGTATTTGCTTTTAAAGTTCTTGTGTAGTTTCGGTAACCTCAAATTCATACTATGAAAAGGTTTAACAATTTGGACTTTTTGAATTTGGGGAGAATTTGGTGCATTTTCATTTAAGAAACTTTTTGGCATGTTGTCTTCTACTTCAGCTAACAAAGGTAGTTTCATAACTGAGTAGTCCAAAAGCTGTTTGTTTACTTCTTCGATAGAAGGAAAATAGGTTATTAAACTGTTGATTGCTTCAATTTCAATTGAAGGAAAGTTAGCTTCTTTGAAAATTTTAGAACCTGTAATTAAAACAATCAAAATAAAGAATAGTTTTTTTTGAAAAAATAGAATAACTTGTTACTGCATCATAGTTACACTTTAATGCATCATAATATTTTTTAACTAGTCATGCATTAAACTTTAAAAACACAATGATGTAGTGAAATTTATAGACAAGATAAAAGAATCAAATTAAACAATTTTTTTTGGGAAAAATAGTATAACTTGTTTTTAATGCATCATAGATACAATTTTACTGCATCATATTGTTTTGTTAACTAATCATGCAGTGAATTGTAATGAGAACCCAAACTCTAGTGCATTACTATCACTAAAACACTATGATGCAGTGGAACTAATCGACAAGATAAAAAGGGTGTTTGTAATTTTACTTTCATCTGCTCCCAGGATTTTATCAGATTTCATTCCACCTTGCATTTCATTATCTTCCATTCCCCCTTCTGTATCCATCTCTGTGTCCATGTCAGCGTGAAACACTTCTTCTTCACTATCAAAGAGTAGCGTTTGCGATTGATATTCAAGGAATGAATCATCATAAGTGACGATAGCTCCATCTTCATTGTATATTTCATCACATATTTCAGGATTTGCATAATCTGTTAATAAAGAATCAAACTTTTTAAAAATACTTGATTGAAATTTTCTTTATAAACCAGTTTGTATTATGTTCTTTAACTATTATATCATAGACTACAATGCTAACTGCATTATAGTTTAGTTTATTTCTAGTTAAATAAACCTTATGAGGCGGTTGAATTGTAGCATAAAACATAATTACCTATTCACATTAAACCCAAAATAATAGATACAAGTTTTAAGTTTTTTAGTTATATTACGGACATTCAATCCTTGAATTCAAAATATACGATCATAGATAATAAATATTAGTACAAAAACCAAGAGCAGTGTTGGCGTTTATTTACTTTTAGGGGATTTCTTTTTCCCCACTTCCAAATTTTTAGCGGGTGATGTTGGTGCTCCTTTAGTTGATGTTGTCGCTTTTGTCTCCTTGTTCCCCACTTCTAAATTTTTAGTGGGCGATGTCGCTGCTCCTTTCGTTGATGTTTTCCCTTTTGGCCCCTTGTTCCCGACTTCCAAATTTTTAGCGGCCGTTTCTGATGCTCCTTTTGTCTGATATTGTGTCCAATCTATGGTATTTGACCTTAACCTTCTCGTCATTTCTGGTGTTGAGTTTGGGGTTGAATTTTCTTATTCCATTTAACTAGGGCGAGATATCTTCATTGGTCTTCCCACCATCAATCTGGACATCGGTCACAGCATCGGCATTCTTATTCGCCACATCAGAGTTTTGCAAATCACATGCAGTTGCACCATCATTCTGAGTAGCTTTCACGACATCAACGCTCTTATCATTCTCGGTACTGTGATTTGCCCCATCAGACATGCCTCCATCATTGAAACCATGCATATCATTTTCATACAAGTCTTTTAAAAATGATTTACTTTTTTCCTCAAACGTCTTAAATTCTTCATCGTGTGGGTATTCTTCCAAAGCAATATTAAGCTTCTGTTTGTTACTTTCAAACACTTCCTTAATCGTTGACAGTGAGTCATTCAAGCAATCCTTAATATCCTGCATGTTTTTAAAAAATACATTATGATGCAGTGAATAATAACTATGATGTAGTTTTTAAAAGTTTTAATGGTCATTTGGATAATAACTATAACAGTATACCTACCTACCTGCAAACACATTTTCGAGATATGAAACCTATGTTTAGTCTAATTCACCCTTATATTTAACAAGTGACTACATGCTACATCATAACTCAAATTAAGGTGCATCAAACTAAAGAACTAAAATAAAATTAAAAGACAACCTGCTGCATACACATTTTCGATATAATACAACCTATGTTTAGCCTAATTCACCTACATGCTGCATCATAACTCAAATTAAGGTGCATCAAAACTGTTAAATTATTTTTTACCTATCACCCTACATGCTGCATCATAACTCAAATTAAGGTGCATCAAAACTGTTAAATTATTTTTTACCTATCACCCTACATGTTGCATCATAACTCAAAATAAGGTGCATCAAAACTGTTAATTAAGCAGTTAAGCTTAACTCGCAAGTTATCAAAACTGTTTAGCCTAACCCTACATGCTACATCATAACTCAAATTAAGGTGCATCAAAACTGTTAATTAAGTAGTTAAGCTTAACTCGCAAGTTATCAAAACTGTTAAATTATTTAGCCTAATTCACCCTACATGCTTCATAATAACTCAAATTAAGGTGCATCAAAATTGTTAATTAAGCAGTTAAGCTTAACTCACAAGTTATCAAAATTGTTAAATTATTTAAACATATCACCCTATGTTACAGCAGCAAAATGAAAATTAGTTTTTACCTGACTTGTTTTTTATCTAAACTGTATAAGCTCCTCGTCTGATTGACTTGTATTTCCAATATGTTTCTTTTTATTTGTCTTGTCAACCTTCTTCTTGAGAGGAAAGAACTCGTAACCTTCCAAGATTGGAAGTTTCCCGAAACCTTTCATAACATCTATTTCTTCATTTTCTCTTTTTTTTTCATCAACTCGGTGTTCCATCCTTTGAAAACAGGTGATATTCTTTACACATTTATAGTTGGTGAGATTGTAGAGCTGCAGTATATTAGATACAAAAAGGAAGATATATAGTTAATATAGGAAATGATGCAGTTAATATAAGGAAGAATTGTTATGTTTTATCTATCTATGATGCAGTGGAAAAAGGTATTGATGCAGCAAAAAAAAGAAGTTTAGAAGCATTAAATAAACGTACCGCCAAAAGAAGTTTGGAAGCACCAAAATAACCTCTTGGCGCTGTTTTCCATATCGAAATTCCTGACCGAATGCATTTTAAAGCATATCCACACCAATAATATTTTTGAAAATCTCCAATTTCTTTTAAGGTAGGTAAGAATCTTTGATTGATTGTGCCATCCTTATTTCCTCCCGCCAAAATATTAATAAAAACCACTAAAAATCCAACTTTGAAATCCCAACCCGTTCCGGTCAAACTACAAACATGATCATCAACTTTGGATATATGAGGCCTTGGCGCTTTATCCCCTCCAAATGAAGTTGTAGCTCTCCAATCCGTTGTTTTGTCTTTTGTCGTTGTAGCTCGAAGAGCAATAACTTCTTTCTCTCCCATAGGAAGTCCAAGCATTTCATGAATTAATTCCTTTGTCACCTTTATTTGTCTTCCATCATCCATGTGTATTGTTTCTGTATCACAATCATAGTTAAACGCAACCCAATATGCAAGCTTTGTTGGAATGGAAGGGTAATCAAAATTATCATAATATTCTCCCAAACCCATTTCTGTTATAGTCTCAACCTGGGCATTTGTTAAACTTTCCAATACATGCTTCAAATGATTAGATGACAATCTTGAATTAATACAAGGAAAAGCAACCTTTTTTTACCATCAGAATCCATATTTTTATCATCAATCGATAGAGGTTATTCCTCCAATACATCATCATCACTAATCTTCTTTTTTCCTTTTTTTATCAACTTTCTTTTTTACTACGACTATTTTACTATCGTGAATATCTTTATTCTCCCTTGCCATTTTCTTTTTTCGAACCAACTTATCTACACCCACTTAAGTCCCTTTCTTTGCCATTTTCCCAACATCATCTACCTTGTTTCCAAGACTCAATATTTTACCCTTCAACTTATTTACATCAACAGGTGACGGAGCATCACCCACATTTTTACCTGCTGCATCACAGAATAAAATTAATTACATCAAGTACACAACTAAAAAAACCTATTGTAAAAAAACTGCATCAAAGCACATATAAAAACTGCATCAAAGCACAAAATTTCACTAACGTTGCTACAAAGCACATATAAAAACTACATCAAAGCACATATAAAAACTGCATAAAAGCATAAAATTTCATTCCTAAAATTTCACTAGTGTTGCTACAAAGCACATATAAAAACTGCACCAAAGCACAAAATTTCATTTACAAAATTTCACTAACATTGCTATAAAACACATATAAAAACTGCACCAAAGCACATATAAAAACTGCATCAAAGCACAAAATTTCATTCACAAAATAACGTTGCTACAAAACACATATAAAAACTGCATCAATGTATAATATTAGCTGCATCAAAATGATATTTCAAATAAATAAAAACAAACATCAATATGTTCACACAAACTTATCTAACCTCATAATGCACAAAATATATTCTGTTTACGACCAATTTCACATCTGATAACGACCAATTTCATTCACAATCATTTCATAATGCACAAAATATATTCTCATAATGCACAAAATCATTTTACATCTGATAAAGACCAATTACAATGTATATTTACTGCATCACTTTTTAAAAAAACATACTTTTGGACAGCTAAAACACATGTACAAGTAACAGCATCACAGACCACCACATCACAATTTAAATTAATTTCTATTAAAACGATGATCCCTGAATAATTCTTAATTTTTTCTTTTGACAACATAACCTACGTTTTCGTATATATCGCAATCTACGTTTAGCCATCCTTTAAAACCACATCTGACCACTATTGCATCAAAACTTAAATTCAAATGCATTAAAAAAACCTTTTTTTTCGCCTGATTCCGAGTTTTCTAAATATCATCTGATTCTAGTGGATTTTGATCAGCTAAATCATTTCCATCCGATTTTTGCTATTTAGCTTTTTTGTCTGATGGCCACTTTCTTCTTGTTCGTCTCCCTGAGCATGTTTTCCCGTACCGACAGATTTGGTTGAACAAAGTTTTTGCCTTTTTGATGTTCTTTTGCTTGCTATCTCATCATTTTGATCCGTTTCATTATCATTACTACCTGTAAGAAAATAAATTCACATGCTTAGCACATATTGCATCATAACGCATATTTAAGTCATGCTTTAAATGCTTAAACGATATATCATTTCAGAAACAGATTAAAAGTCATGAATAACAAAATGAAAATAAATGAGTGACTTATACATAATCAAACTTCATTGCATTATTGACTTATACACAAACAAAGTTTACTACATAAGTGACTTATATCTACAACAATAAACAAGGATAACATAGCTACTCACTAGCTTCGGTATCACATACTTGCTCTCAAAGTTTACAACTCAAACGTAAACGACATCTTAAGTCCGTTTACTCTTCAAAGTAGACATCGCCACGATTCCTCTATATCGTGAACACCATCTTCTTGCCAATAATAGAATCCAATATGCACCCATTTCTTTTCGTTTATCCTTTTTTTAATATAAGTAGCTCAAAATTTGAACTTCGTATTCGGTCTTTGATTGATACCAATATCATCAATACCACGAAAAAGCGAATATAATGCCAAATTATGAGGTCCTTTACTAAAAATGATAAACAAAAAGATGCTAATGTATATTGGATTCAATTATTAGGGAAGAAGATGATGTTCACGAGAAAAAGGAATCATGTCGATATCTAATTTGAAGAGGAAACAGGCTTAAGATGTCGTTTATGTGGAGTAATTTTTGAGAGCAAACATGTGATACCGAAGTTATTGAGTAGCTATGTATCTTTTATGTTTTTCTTTACTACATTATATATATTAACAACTACATAATTATTTTTTATCAACTAAATCAATACCTTATCTACAACAAAATGAGAAAAAAAAATGATGAAAGATAAATGAAACCTTATAATTAATCAACAAGCATATAGAAACTTTTATAAAAATATAGTGCATCAACGTCTTACAACAATGGAATCAAGCAACACAAACACATGTTGTATATCAAAAAGTGCATTAACTTTTATATAAAAAGTGCATTAACTTTACACAAAAAGATCATTAAGTTTATACAAACCGGCGCACACAAGATCAAAAATTAATACATCCAAAATCATCAGCCCTTATATTATCCTAGATCTGTCACGATTGCCATAATAAACATACTTACTACATTAATTTATTTGATAAGTTGCATCAATCAAAAATGACATAAACCACACGAACACATTCAAAAACTAAATATATATAGTTACTCACGTATCCAATGTCTTCTCTTTATAGCTTCTCATAAACGACATATTAAGCTAGTTTGCTCTTCAAGGTAGCTATGTCCAGGATTTCTCTTTCTTGTGAACATCATCTTCTTGCCAAATAATTGAATCCATTATGGACCAGCTTCTTTTTGTTTAGCCTTTTTTATGTAAGTAGCTCAAATTTTGACCTTCGCATTCGGTCTTTGATTGATACTAGTATCATCAATACCATGAAAAAACGAATATGAATGCCAAAGTAAGAGGTCCTTTACTAAAAGGGCTAAACAAAAAGATTTTGATGCATATTAGATTCAATTATTGGGCAAGAAGATGATGTTCACGAGAAAGAGGAATCATGGCGATATCTATCTTGAAGAGGAACCATGCTTAAGATGTCGTTTATGTGGAGTAGTAAAGAGTAGATATGTGTACCAAAGCTAGTGAGTAACTATATATATTATCCATTTTTTTACAACACATAGTAAAAAAAAAGAGTGTATTAAGGTTATTCAAATACATACACACAAACTAATCTAACCTCATAATGCACAAAATCATTTCACATATGATAAAGACCAATTTCATTCACAAAAATTCATTCACAAAATTTCACAAATGTTGCTACAAAGCACATATAGACATTGCATCAAAGAACATATAAAAACTGCATCAAAGCACAAAAATTCATTCCCAAAATTTCATTCAATAAATTTCACTAACGTTGCTACAAAGCACATATAAAAACTGCATCAAAGCACATATAAAGACTGCATCAGAGCACAAAATTTAATTCACTGATGAGACTGCTTTTATACATAGTCTCATCGTCCAAATCGAGCTTAAAATGCATTAAATATCATTAAAACTGCCAAATATATGCTCGTGTTTGTTACTTGTGTATTTTAGGTACGAATATTGAGGAAAAGACAAAAAGATCACAAGAATCATTCAAAAACGAACACGGGAAACGAAGCCGCATAATGAACCGGACCCGAATCATGATTTTCCAAAATGGTCCTTGAAGTTTGAAGATTGTACAAGTTTGGCCCCTGAAGAATTGAAGACTTGTCAATTTATACCCTTGCAAAACTCATAAAATGCATTGAGGTCCCTAAATTATCAAGATATTACAAGAGAAGTCCTTGGAGAATGAAGAATGTGCATTAATGGCCCTTGTTTAAAGTTTACAAAGTACTTGTGCCAAAAATGACAAGTTTGCCAAAGTTAATTACAAAGGAAATGGGATTATTTGCTGTTTTATACAAAGTAGAAGAAACAAGGAACATGGAGGGCCAAAACTGCCAAGACAACCAAACCCTTCCCAGCCAATCATTCCCACACGTCACCCCCAACATCCACTCATAACCCTACACCTCACCACCCCCACCCACGTCAGATCCCACTCACCCAATTGTTTATTAATTCTGATTAAACCTATATTTTGGAGGTAAACAATTATTCAAATGAATAATCAGTTAAACCCACTATTTACCCACCCCTAATCCAACGAACCCTAATCCTTAATCACCTTCAAAACAAAGGGTTTTACCTTAATGTTTTCCAGATTTACTATTCACCCCTAAGTAAACCAATCCCCCAACCCAGAATCTTTTCACAACAAACCCATGTGACTGTAGGGACCTCCCCTGCACGTTACTTTCCTCCTCAAAACCTAAAACCGACAAGATGAACGTCCCTGATCCTTTTACTTGGTCCCAAAGGTTGAATAAATGCACAAGATTGCCCTTACAGCTTGCACATCACTCTCCATGGACAGAGATCACATGAAGGCCATGTTGACTGAAGATTGAAGATTCAAACAAAGGGCATTTTAGGTTTTTTCTACATTAGGGTTTTAGGATTTGAATTTCTTGTAATATTTTATTTAAGCATTCTAGAATGCTCTATCCTCTTGTATAAATAGAGGTCGCATGTGACCTCTATCACTTGTTCCAGATTTTTACTCAAATTTATTGTAATTCCTTTTTAAGTAATGCAAAGTTTGGTGTTTTCATAAATTGATTTGTAATTCCTTTTGATTATTAAAAGTTGGTATTAAGTGAGTTTAAAAATCTGAGTTCCAAAATTTTATTTGTTAAACATTTTTGGCTATAATTCTCTTGTGAGAAATTGTGGTTATTAAAGTGTTTGGAAATCAAGAACCATGTGTAGGAGTTCTTGATTGGTTCATATCAGTTGAGGTTCCTTGATTTTAAGGTTCAAGTGGCTTGGAAAGTTCAAAGTATTTGGTTTTAAAAAAAAAAGGATTTGGTTTTCAGAAAAATTTGTGGTTCCTGTTTTGGTTCAAGTTTGTTGTTATTGGATACATCTTACTCATACTCACTGTTTAATAAGCTAAACCAATAAGCCCTATAGACTTATTGGTTTCAAGCTTATTAAACTTGAAGTGCTTCTCCTTGTTGTCTGTTTTGTGCAGGTTCAAGAACAAGGATCTTATCATCATCCCTATAGCCAACTTTTCTGCTCAGGCCCCAGCCTGAAGGAAATGGCATTGCAGCCATAGTGGGGCCCGGATGTGGGTCCCACAAGGTAGCCATCTTGTCCCATTTTTAGTTTTCACATATTACTGATTTTGTATGAGATTTTATGAAAATTGCATGAAAGTTGTTTAAATGTGTTGTTTGTTGTTTGTTTATGCATAATTGATGTTCATATGCATGATAGGTCAGGTTTAAATCAGTTTGGTTAAGTTTTGTTAAGATTTTGTTTGAAAAAATCATTTTCAGAAATCTTAAGGAGTGTTTGGATTTGTATATTAATTAAGCTTGTTTGGGAAATTTTGTGTTAAAACCTGTTAGAATCACTCATTGGTTAGTTGTTAGGTGATTTTAGTGCTTAGTTTTCTATTTGGTAGAGTTTTAAACACTTGTGCATGCTAAAATTGGATAAGTGGTTAAAAACAGTCAAGTGTGTTGTCTGCATGATTTCTTGAAGATTTTGTGCCTAATCTTTTGATCATTGCTAGATATAAGGTTGTTTTAGGTTTGTGTGTAGCTTATTAGTCATTTGGGGAGTTTGTATGAAAGATTTGAGCCATTGAAAATTATTTTTGTGCAAGTAAAATCAGCAACATACTCTCAGACCTACCATAAGCTTAATCAGAAACTTCTATGGGCATTTTTGAGTGATTTATGTGTTAGAGACTTGTTGTTTTTGTTGTTCTTGACTTCCCACAACCCAACTGGTTGTGGGAGTGCCCCCTTTGTCCATCAAACACCATAAAAATCCAAAGACAAGACCTCTTGTCCAATTCTTCACAAGTGAAGATAATCCTTTTTCCTTTGTGTTCTTAAAAACCTATCTGAGCACGTTTTTGGTTCCAGATTGTTTAAATCTTGGTTAATTTGGATTGGATTTGTTTTTTTTGAAGTTTAAGAAGTTTCTGTTTTGAGTATTTTAAGTTTAAAAAAAAAATAATAAAAGGCAAAAAGGACGTGGCCAGGACTCGAACCTGCGCCACTCCTCTCACAACACACACAACTTACCAGCGTGCCCTTGGGTCTTTTACTGCTAAGTATTCAAACCATTATCCTTTTAACAATTTTTGGTTTTGGCTTTTCTAATATAAGTCGTAGCTTATTTAAGCTCTTGTGAGCTTATTGAATAAGCTGAGTAACAAGTTACATTTTTCCTAGGTTTATAACTTAGTTTAGGATTTTTTAGCATAAAGTTTTGATTTTTCTCTTTCTTTATTTATTTTTTATTAATTTTTCTTTGCCCGTTTTTATTTAATTAGATAAAAAATAGTATAAATAATTTTTAAATTTTATAAAAAATGTTTTTAGGTTTTATTTAAGTAACTTGAGGTTTACAGCCATTTAAGTTTTCAAAAAGTCTTATTTTTGATTTTATAGGATTTTAGGGTTTTTAACCAACTTTAAAATTTAATATAAAATTATTAAATAGGTTAGAAACTTTTAATTGCATTTCTGTCTTAGTTACATTATTTTAGATTTTTGGTAATTTTTTAGAATTTTTTTATAAACTTTGAATTTTTTTGAATATTTTATTATTAAAAATTGAAAGTTTAATTTTTTTAGTTTTTTCATTTTTTCTAGATTGTAGACACTTAATTAGGAGTTTTGTAACTTTCCAAATATTTTTAGGGCTTTTCAATTATTTTCTAGTATTAATTTAAGTTTTAATTGATTTTAATAGTTTTTAAGTGTTTTAAAATAGTTTTATTTGGTTTTAAAATTTAAAAAAATACTTTTTAGCTTAATTAAGTTATTTTTGAGGTTTACAAACTTTAAAATCTTGTTTGGGACTTTTTAATAATTAATTGTGATTTTTAGGGCTTTAATTAGCATTAAAAAGTCATTATCTAATTAATTAAAAGGTTTTAGCAAGTTTGGATTTTTTGTAAACTCTTAGAATATTATTGTGGATTTTTAGTAATTTTTAGGAATTTTTAGGTTAAATTTTTAATTTTGTAGTTTTTACGGTTTTACGTGAACGTCTTTTCGTCTTAGCTCGATCCGTCTTCGTAACCGTCCTTTCTTTCTTATTTCTATTTTCTTTTCTATCTCAATAAAATCATCATTAATCAATTCATCACACAACACGCGTGCCTCCTCGAGAACGATCCCCACTTTGGGTCATAAGTGTTTACGTTTTCCTAAACGTACGCTTAATACTTACCGCTTTTGCCTCGTTTTCCTAAACGAGTGTGAATTTACAACTATCATTCACAAAATTCCATTCACGTTGCTATAAAACACATATAAAAACTGCATCAAAGCACATATTGAAACTACATCAAAGCACAAAATTTCATTCACAAAATTTCACTAACATTGCTACAAAACCCATATAAAAACTGCATCAAAGCACATATAAAAACTACATCAAAGCACAAAATTTCATTCACAAAATTTGATTCACGTTGCTACAAAGCACATATAAAAAACTACATCAAAGCACATATAAAAACTGCATCAAAGCACAAAATTTCATTCACAAAATTTCACTAACATTGCTACAAAACACATATAAAAACACATATATATTATCCATTTTTTACAACACATAGTAAAAAAAAAGAGTGGATTAAGGTTATTCAAATATGTACACACAAACTAATCTAACCTCATAATACACAAAATCATTTCACATCTGATAAATACCAATTTCATTCACAAAAATTCATTTACAAAATTTCACAAATGTTGCTACAAAACACATATAAACACTGCATCAAAGCACATATAAAAACTGCATCAAAGCACAAAATTTCATACCCAAAATTTCATTCAATAAATTTCACTAACGTTGCTACAAAGCACAAATAAAAATTGCATCGAAGCACATATAAAAACTGCATCAAAGCACAAAATTTCATTCACGTTACTACAAAGCACATATAAAAACTACATCAAAGCACATATAAAAACTGTATTAAAGCACAAAATTTCACTAGCATTTCTAAAAAACACATATAAAAACTACATCAAAGCACAAAATTTCATTCACAAAATTTCATTCACAAAATTTCATTCACGTTGTTACAAAGCACATATAAAAAATGCATCAAAGCACATATAAAAACTGCATCAAAGCACAAAATTTCATTCACAAAATTTCACTAACATTGCTACAAAACACATATAAAAACTGCATCAAAGCACATATAAAAACTGCATCAAAGCACAAAATTTCATTCACAATATTTCATTCACAAAATTTAACTAACGTTGCTACAAAACACATATAAAACTGTATCAATGTATAATATTAGCTGCATCAAAATGATATTTCATATAAATAAAAACAAACATCAATATGTTCACACAAACTTATCTAACCTCATAATGCACAAAATATATTCTGTTTACGACCAATTTCACATCTGATAACGACCAATTTCATTCACAATCATTTCATAATGCACAAAATATATTCTCATAATGCACAAAATCATTTCACATCTGATAAAGACCAATTACAATGTAGATTTATTGCATCACTTTTTTTTAAAAAACACTCTTTTGGACAACTAAAACACATGTACAAGTAACAGCATCACAGACCACTACATCACAATTTAAATTAATTTCTATCAAAATGATGATCCCTGAATAATTCTTAATTTTTTCGTTTGACAACATAACCTACGTTTTCGTATATATCGCAATCTACGTTTAGCCGCCTTTAAAACCACATCTGACCACTATTGCATCAAAACTTAAATTCAAATGCATTAAAGAAAAACTTTTTTTCTTTTTCGCCTGATTCGGAGTTTTCTGAATATCATCTGATTCTAGTGGATTTTGATCAACTAAATCATTTCCATCCGATTTTTTGCTCTTTAGCTTTTTTATCTGATGGCTACTTTCTTCTTGTTTGTCTCCCTGAGCATGTTTTCCCGTACCGACAGATTTGGTTGAACAATGTTTTTGCCTTTTTGATGACCTTTTTCTTGCTATCTCATCTTTTTGATCCGTTTCATTATCATTACTACCTATAAGAAAATAAATTCACACGCTTAGCACATATTGCATCATAACGCAGATTTAAGTCATGCTTTAAATGCTTGAACCATATATCATTTTAGAAACAGATTAAAAGTCATGAATAACAAAATGAAAATAAATGAGTGACTTATACATAATCAAACTTCATTGCATCATTGACTTATATACAAACAAAGTGTTGTCCCACATATTTGTGATGATTAAGCAATGAAGAAAGAAAGAAAATAGATGAAGAAGAGATGAATTCCTAGAGAGAGAAAGTAGTGAGAGAAAGTAGAGAGAAGATGATTAACTTGGTGAGATTAGATTAAGAAAAGAAGTTGTTACAAATGACCATCCACCCTCCTAACATGCTAGGAGGGTAGTATATATAGTCCACCCACATGCGGGCTTTAATGGACTATATATTGGGTCGGGCTTGTCTTTTGGACTTTAATTAGTTTAAATCCAAGCCCGTGAACCACGACTAAATAACTACTTATTACAACGTTCTAATAAATATTACAATAGAAACCTATGACCGAACATTCTTGTTTGACTCAATATTTTGAGGCTAACAATCTCCCCTAATGTGAGGTCATTCCTCTTTGATATTTGGATTCCAATGGAGATGTATGAATTTCGTCATAAATGAGTCTTGAACGTGTAACAGTAGTTTTGTTCCTTCATGCTGTGATCTTTGAGCCTTTGTCGTTGTCTTTCGACTTTGTCTTTAAGTCTTCAGATCTTCAAATCATTCTTGACTTGTCTTTGCCATCTTGTGATCTTGTGTCTTTATTCACATGCTCACACTATCAATTGTTGGATAAGTCTTTGGGCATGAATATGTGGTTGTGAATCTTTGACTTTGCTGAGTACACCGTGACGCCACCTTCTCGAGACAAAACATAGACACGGACTGAATGGCTTTGACATTCGTCCTAAATCGGTAGCGTTTTACCTCCGGTCGGTGAAGACCATTATACGATATAAAATATCGTACCTGTGATCAGGTAGATTCAATTAAGAATCTCCTTGACAGGGTTTCGCGGCAGTACTAGCCGTTCTCTTTACTCGACCGTCTCAAAGCAAGACTGCGAACATAAAGAGTGAATCAATTGGATAAATATCCGCTTGATTAAAGTCGTCAATTCAAATTCCTGGAACAAGTTTGATTCATTAAGAATCTTACCATTGTTGCTTTCCAGTTGACACAAGTTTGATTCATAAGAATCTCACAAGTCACCTACCGTAGCGCTGTTTGATGTTGACGCTAGAAGGATTTCCATTCGTCACTGTGAATATTAATAAATATCACTCTGAATGTTCTGGCAAGACCATAAAGATATTGCGTAGAAACCTGAAACGAGTTTGAATCAATTCAGAATCAAACCACTGTTGCTTTTCAGTTTTACATATGTTCAATTCATAAAGAATCTTGCATATGACCTACCGCAGTGCTGTTTGATGTTAACACTGGAAGGATTTCCACTCATCATCGTGAATACTAAGTAGTATCACTCTGAGTGTTCTAGCAATATCACAAGGATATAGCGTAGGACTCTCTTGATCTTCATCCGTGTGTCCTAACGAGATTTGATTGATCTCTTGGCTCTAGACTCGATTTGTGCACTTTTAGTGGTTGGAGGCTGGAGCAGATGCCACCTATTTAATATCAACAATCTCGGAGTGAGAAAGTCAATAGAAGTCGTGTTGATCTCCGTGACAATAAAACAAACTTC
Source organism: Glebionis coronaria (assembly GCA_025667525.1). Taxonomy (NCBI): domain Eukaryota; kingdom Viridiplantae; phylum Streptophyta; class Magnoliopsida; order Asterales; family Asteraceae; genus Glebionis; species Glebionis coronaria. The sequence goes on along the minus strand of JANFOE010002471.1, from coordinate 27,648 downwards.
TTTTAAGAGAAGTCTGAGTAGCTAGGAAAGGGTTGTGCTTCACATCACTGGGTCCATGATGAGTTTGTCTTCATGATGAGTTGACCCGGTTTCTGCCTAAGTTGTATGGAGGGCTTCTTTCTTTAGACCCTTTATCCTTACATTTCTTTTTCATTCTTCAACCCCTTCAATGCTTACCAAGACATCATTAATAGCACCTTGTTGTGATTGTTCCAGTGCTATCATCAGTACTTAGTCGGCATTCAGCTTCGTTCACATTCTACTCCATCTTTCCTAAGGAATTCTAATAATCTATTGGATTGTCCCTGGGAAGATCCCTCCGGTTCTGGTTGGATCATAGGACTTAAACCTAACCACCCTTTTGACACCAATAACGTCGTGAATTAAAGATGTTGTGGGTATTTGATCGTAACCATGAAAACCACTTTAAATTCTAACAAAGTGTTTGAAAAACATTTAACACCTTGCTAGTTTTGTCGTTTCAGAAAAGCTCCCCCTTCACATGTGCATCGATAATCGAAAGTGTTTCGCACATGTGGGTAAGAGTTAAAGTGCTTGAGTCTTATAGATCACATTTTAATCACATTTTCTCCCCTATCTCTAATATATAAAATCTTTTGATATTAGAGATACCAAATTTGATTAAAATATATTTTGAAAAATAGTCTTGAAAATCTTCGGGAGAAAGATGTGTTAATCTTTTGCATGAAATTGAATTGCTCCCCCTCAAAAATTGATCCAATGGAATTGTCATTACGAGGATTTGATCCACATTAAACTTTTGAGGATAGGAGTTGTTGAACACACAATTTTTGAAAGATTTTGAATATCATTGAGAAATTCTTGAAAAAATTGTGTTCAATGCTTTTTGAAAAATCAATTCTTTATTGACGAAAAGTTTTTTCTAAAGCATAAACTTGAGTTCATAGACTTTGAATGTCTTGACGAATCCACTCAAGTGTAAGAAGATTTAACTTCTTTTGCTAAGGGTAAGAGTACAAAAGCATACACTCCCCCGTGAATTTAGCTCCGGGTTGCAATCTGAAAGTGATTACAAGCCATTGTGTTGAGCTCAAAACGTTGAATGTTTTGTGACAAGCTCAACCCAAGATAGATTGCTCTACCCGTTGTTGGAAATATTGTCCAAAATAGACAATTTCCTTTTGAAAAGATAGAAATGACATGTTTTGAAAAATATTTACAACTTTCATTCGAGCTTTATGTACACACCCGTGTCGTTATTGAGCGACATTTCTAGGTACGTCCATATTATCGATACTGAAAGACATGTCGAGAAGAATATTTTTGTATGATCAAAGATTTTTTACTTTTGTATTTTGCTTTTTGATTAATATATACAGGTAGATGTTTGATAGATAAATCAAGCAGGCTTCTTTGCCAGAACCTCCAGTTCTGCTGGAGTCAAACATCTCATACCAATTTGCCTAACTAGATACGCAAACCTCTCTTTCGAAAGAGCTTTTGTAAACAAGTCAGCTAATTGGTAATCAGTTCCAACAAAGTATAATTCAACAATACCTCTTTCAACTTGTTCCTTAATAAAGTGATATCGGACATCAATGTGCTTCGTGCGGGAATGCTGTACCGGATTACAGGAGATGGCTATGGCCGACTTTGAGTCACAGTACATAGGTACTTTATCAAAGTGGAAACCATAATCCGTGAGTTGGGTTCTCATCCAAAGGACTTGAGCACAACACGCAGATAGAGACACATACTCCGCTTCGGCTGATGAAAGTGACGTGCAATCCTGCTTCTTGGAAGACCATCCCACAAGCTTATCTTGTCCTAGAAATTGTGCACCACCAGAAGTACTTTTACGTGTATCAAGACACCCTGCATGATCAGAATCTGAATAGGCCGTTAGAAAGAAACCGGTTTCCCTCGGATACCAGAGTCCCATGTGAATGGTATTCTTAAGGTACCGAAAGATCCGTTTAACCTCCTTGAGGTGTTGTTCAGTGGGTCGTGCTTGATATCGTGCACAATAGCATGTAGCATGATGTATATCAGGTCTGCTTGCTGTCAAGTACATGAGGGACCCGATCATGGAACGATATCTCGTTTGATCTATGGGTAATCCCTCCAAATCAGCATCTAGGGATGTGGTTGATAATGGTGTCCCAACGGGGTCACATGATGTCATACCATGCTTTTTGATTATCTCTTGACAATACTTAGCTTGGTTAATAAAGATACCACTTGGGGATTGGTGAACTTGAATTCCTAGAAAGAATTTTAGTTCGCCCATCATAGACATTTCAAATCTGCTGTGCATTACTTTTTCAAACCATTTTGAAAGTTTTGGGTTTGTAGACCCGAAAATAATGTCATCAACATAAATTTGCACAAGCAAAATGTCATCCCCATATTTATAAGTGAACAAAGTTAAATCAATGGAACCTTTTGAGAAACCTTTGGAGACCAGAAATTTCGAGAGCTCGTCGTACCACGCCCTTGGAGCTTGCTTGAGTCCATAAAGTGCTTTGTGGAGACGATACACCTTGTCAGGATAATGAGGATCGACGAATCCTTCCGGCTGCGTGACCTAGACTTCTTCCTTCAAAGGACCGTTAAGAAACGCCGTCTTTACGTCCATTTGATATACAATGAATCCCTTATGTGCAGCATAGGCAAGGAAAATCCTGACCGCTTCCATTCGAGCTACTGGTGCAAATGATTCTTCAAAATCAATACCCTCTTTCTGTCCGTACCCTTTAGCCACTAGCCTAGAATTATTCTTGATGATCGTGTTTTCTTCATCCAACTTGTTTTTCCAGATCCAACGAAGATTTAAAGGAGTCACATCGTATGGTCTGTCAACAAGTTCCCAGACTTTAAGTCGTTCAAATTGTTGAAGTTCATCCGTCATCGATTCAATCCAAGCATGATCAGCCATGGCTTCTTTGATGTTTTTCGGTTCAGCAGTACTCACGGCGAGTGCGAACATATAAACATCGCCATCGGTTTCTAGTTGTCGTCTTGTACGAACAGGCTGTGAAGGGTTTCCAATTACGTGAACCAAAGGATGATCTCGGGTCCAATGATGTGTTGAAGGATGTCGTTGGTAGAACGTATGCATATTTGACGGATCAACATGGCGAGTAGAAGACTCTCCAGTTTCGTGTACCGGTGTACCGAATGGGTTGATAAATTCATCTTCGTCAGATAATGCATCGTCTGCTTGATGTGTGTTCTCTGGAGCAATGACAGTAGTTGTGGATGTTGTAGGATCTATTGTTAATGTGATATTCTGAGAAGGTAAATCTGCAACAACCCGTGTTGAAGTAGATGAAGTTGTATCCTTGTGTTGATGATGATAGGTATCATCATTCTTATCATGAGTGACAGCGGAAGACTTCGATACAACTTGTTTCTCCCCCGTGAAATATTCATCATACATTGGTCCATATAACATTTCCAACTCTTCAATTGTCGTGTCGACTGTCATATCAGCTCTAGGAACATTTTCTGGAACCAGCGTTAAACTTGACGGTTCATTACTGTGGTCTTGAGCTTCGAGTTCCGTGCGGTTGTGAACGGAAGTCGTTTGTCGTTATGGATCGGGACTTAAACTGTTTTGTTCAAGTGCCATTTCTTGTAATTCATCAAATCGGATGTGAATAGTCTCGACAATCAATTTTGTTCTCTTGTTGTATACTCTATATCCCTTTGACTGAGTTGCATATCCCACAAGAATACATGCATCACCTTTCTCTTTTATCTTATCCAAATTTTCACCATCTCGAATAATGTAGCAAGTACATCCAAAAACATGAAGGTGTTTGAGTGAAGGTTTTCGATCATGAATTATGTGATATGGTGTCTTTTCATGTCTTGGGATAATTAAGGAACAGTTTTGTGTATAGCATGCGGTTGACACAGCTTCGGCCCAAAAGTACAGTGGAAGTGTTGAAGCGGATAATAATGTTCGAGCAGCTTCAACCAAAGTACGGTTTCGTCTTTCAACAACGCCGTTTTGTTCGGGTGTTCGAGCAATGGATGTTTCATGTTCAATCCCTTCGGCTTCAAAATACTTTCTCATATTTGAATTCAAAAATTCTGTACCTCTGTCAGTACGAACCACTTTAACTTGAGCCTGAAGACCACGTTGTATCAATTTAAGGAAGTTGATGAGAACGTCGGGTGTTTCATCCTTGGACCTCAAGAAGTGAGTCCATGTGTACCTTGAGTAATCATCGACAATTACTAGAATATATTTCTTTCCATTGATACTCTGAACACGCATGGGACCACAGAGATCCATGTGAAGAAGATCTAACCGTCCTTTAGAGCTTGGTGTGGTCTTTGTTTTGAAGCTACTTCGTTTAGCTTTACAAAGTTCACAAGAAGAACAAAGATGATCTTTGATGAATTTCAAGCTTGGAAGGCCTCTCACAATATCTTTCTTGGAAAGCAAGTTAATGGTATCAAAGTTAAGATGAGAAAGACGTTGATGCCATAACCATGCCTGAGTCGAGGAAGCTTTAGCCATGAAGCAAATTGGAGTTGATGAAGATGTGTCTTGAAGTGAAATAGTGTAAAGATCAGTACCCCGTGTACCAGTAAGTAAGTCATTCCCATCATAATCACGAACAAAACATGTCTTCTTTCTGAAAGCAACTTCCAAATCCGCATCACAGAATTGACCAACCGAGAAAAGATTGTGATTGAGCCCTTCGACGTAGTATACCCTTTTAATCGTGATATTCCCCTGAACCAAATCTCCATATCCTAGGATCGGTGCAAATTGATCATTTCCGAATCGGACCGTACCTAGGAACTTCTCCACAAAGTTAATTAGAAGCTTGAGATTCCCCGTCATGTGCTTCGTGCATCCGGAGTCCATTATGAAGAGAATTATTTGTATCACCTGCAGAAGAGTTAGAACACGATGGAGCATTTGCTAAATTGGATACCACAGTAGTTGTGATAGTAGAATCATTAGTGTCCTTATCAACATTTAAAGGCAAACTAACACTCGTTTTCACATTTTCTGTCCTAACTTTAGGCATCCATTTATATCCGGGAGGACATTGATTAGCAAACCACCATTTCCAAGACTTACTGGCAGACTCATATAATTCCTTAATTTTGCTTCTAGGATTCTTAGTGGTGGAGTCTGATGCATTACTTTTCTTAGTGGGGGTTGCACCAGAATGGTTCACTTTGCGTTTGGGTTTACTAGCTCTAATAGGCATTGCAACTTGCTTCTTAGTTCTAGTATCTACGCCTTTGACTTTATTTATAGCACACATAGAATGATTAGCATTAGCACACTTGCCACATTTGACACAAACAAATTTCACATTCATAGCATTCAAATCATTCACAGTATTCAGATCGTCATTACATGCGATAACAGACTTTTTATTCTTAAAAACATTCAAATTCCTAGGGTGTTCTTCTACTTGCTTCATCTTCCCTTGATTCTTGTGTTTCCAGACCTTATCATTCTCTTGAGTGCTCTTAAGCTGAGGCCAGCTAACACTAGTAGTGGAGACTATTCCTGTAGTAGAAGACACACGAATATTAGTGTTTCTAGAAGTCTGAGGCGAGTGAGTATCTTTGTTTGTGGGCTTAGTGGGCATTCTATCCATCCCTGGTTTAATCACATTATTGTGCTTAACGCTTGGTGCTACAGGATTCCTTATGGGTTGAGCTTGTGGTAAGCTTTCCTTTCCATCCATCTTGGGGGCAAACACAGGTTTTGCAAACGAGGAATTAGATAAAGCAGATGGTTTTCCCAAGATAGAGGATCTATTCTCTTTAGAGGCATTGGGTTGTCTAACAACATTTTTCTTAATGCTAGGTTCCACAATTTTCCCACCCATTTTAGCAATGAGTTTCTGCAACTCAGCTATCGCTCTGTCCCTGTCTTGTAATTGAGCTTTCAACCCTTTAATTTCCAAATTCTGTTCATTCATTTCTCGAAATGTTTGGGAACGTTTTTCTTGCAATTTATTATCATGTGGAAAACGACCAACATCTTTTTGCAAAGCAAGTTCAAGTGAATGACAATGTTTTTGAAGGAAATCAGTTTTGTGTTGAAGTAACTCAAAAGCCTTTTTGTCAACATTTTCTTTACGTTTCGAAAACTCAATTTCAAGACGTTCACATTCTTTGATCTTATCAAGATATTGGCATGCAACTTCAGAATATTCATCAATATCAGCACAAGATGTAAAATAAGCACACATAACATCTTTAGAAACACATTCTTGCAAGAGTAAATCATATTCATCTGAGAAATCAGACTTCTCCATTTGAAGATCATCAATGTGTTTCTCAATAGATTCAACATATTTTAAATCATCAAACATTTCAGTCCGAATGAACTCCTCAAGTTGAAGAACAGTTTCTTTAATCAACGCCGTGTTTGGAATTAAGAGTTCTTTGACAAGCAAGGTAATATCTTGAGGAATCGGACGTGTCCACTCAGCATTTTCACGTTTTGCCCAGTCTCTTTCAACAATAGATTTAACATTATCTATGTGGTGTTTAAGAATACCTAATGTTTTCCTACTCTTGCTTTTAGATTCATCTAGAGGGAGGTAGTTTATGTATTTGTAAACATTAGATTTCTTAGGGGCAAAAGCTTTCTTCCATTGAATTCTCTTTTGTTTGCATTCTAAGAACACTTCCTCACGAGTTTTCTGAGTTTGTTTGTTGAACAGGCCATAAAGACTATTCTCATAAGCATAATTATAAGGTTTCACAAACTCCTTATTAACAAGTGGTTGACTATCAGCATCCCAAAGGACAGTCTCTTCACTATTGGCACTAACAGGCATGCAATCAAGATCTGTCCTTTCAGTCTCATCAAGATAAAGATGCGGGTTCGCAGCTTGAGCTTTGGCAAGGTACTCAGGACTTGCAAAGCTAGCTTGACCCTTAAACATCGATGGAGGTGCTAGCATTCTTACGGATTGAATAGAATCATGCGTTTTATAAACAACGTTCTTCAAAAAGTCGACTTGTGCTTCTAGTTTCGTAACTTTTTCGGTTTCTTTATCATATCTACTTTTGAAGTCTTGTTTTAACGCATCTACCTCTTGTTTCTTATCCTCTAGAATTTTAGCAGAATCAGTGGTGGTCATAGAGAGCTTTTGTTCAAGTTCATTAACTTTGGTATTGGCAAGGTACGTTTTTTGACGTTCATCTATTAAGAAAACATTATATTGACGCTTCTCTTTAGCTAATAACTCAAGAGTTGTATTATATTTGTTTTCAAAATCGTCCTTTTGACTTTTTAACGCACTTCCCTTGTACCCCTCAAGCTCTTTGGTTTTCTGAAGGAGCTCATCTCTATAGGTTTCAGTCATCTCAGTAGATTTGATAAGAGCAGCTTTGAGTGAGCGTAGCGTTTGCTTTCTTTAATTGCTTTTGACTCTTTTTATTTTCAGTGACATCTTTTTGTAAAGTAGCAATTAAATTAGCAAGCGCAATACGTTCCTCTTCATCATATTCATTTGCATGTTGATCATCCTCAGACTCATTATTGCACATGTCTGATGAATCGGGTGTGGTATTGCTATCAACCATTTCCATCATACACGTGTCATTAATGGCGTTGGGTAGATCACTATGCTCAGGAATATCACCAAACACATTATATTCATCAGTAGTGTGTACCTTATTGATTGGCTCAGTGTTAAAGATAGGGCCATTGTCATCTTCAGTGACTTTGAGAACTTCTTCAACCTTTGCCATGTACGAGTAATGTGCATCAAGCTCTTGATCAAAATCTTCATCATCAGTATCATCAAGCATGGCTCCTTCCTCAGCTGACAATTTAACCCCTGCTTCCATCTTTTTGCATAGCAACATCTTTTCCTTGTGATAGCTGGAGTCTCTAACCCTTTTCGGCTTCCTGCATTCCTTTGCCATATGCCCAAAACCTTGGCAATTAAAACATTGAATCCCGCTCTGCTGAACCACTTGACTTCCAACCGTTTCCCTATTCCCAGTAGCAGCAGCAATCCTCTGAGTATCATACTTTGCAGTTTGTCGATCATATCTTGCAGAACCCTCAACATGCGTTGGATTATGTCGATCATACCTAGAAGGACTTTCACCACGTCGACGTGTGTCATACCTTGGAGGACTCTCAACATATCGGTTCTTTGTGTTAGATGATGTGCGAAGATTGTTGTTGGTGGGTTTGTAGATTTTCTTGTAAGTCTTCATTATGTAAGCAATTTGTTGTTTCATCTCTCGGTTCTTTTGAGCTTGGTCTTCATCACTATCTTCTTCAGATGAAGACTCAGATGGTGGTGATGGTGCTCTTGGCGCTTTACCTCGAGATTTTGTGGAAAATGAAGACTTAGATGATGTGGAATATCGTGGTGAAGATGATGTATTGGAGTATGGCTTAGGAGCACGAGAGTGAGGATCTTGAACATGTTGAGTGGTAGTCACTAAAGCAAGTGGATTAGCCGTCTTGGCAACACGTTCAACTCGAATCTCTTTTGCTTCATTCTGAAATTTCTTCAAGATGTCAAACAGTCGATGATATGAGACCTCGTCTAACTTTTCTTGTTGTTTCACCAAAGTGACGAACCGTGTCCACTCGGGTTGAAGTTGTTGAAGAAATTGGACATTGACTTGCATCGTGGAGACTTGCAGATTATTTCTTGTCATGTCATTCATCATCTTATAAAACCTGGAGTAGTAAGAGTCAATTGATTCTCCATCCCTTGAAGTAAACTTGCCAAAATTCCAAAACAAGTTTGTTTTGACATCTTGTTTGTTGAGTGATTCTCCTTGTTGCAAGCGTTCAATAGCAGTCCACATTTCATGTGCTGTCGGGCATGCATCAACCGTGGAGTAAATATCATCTCCAATCCCACTTAAAACCATATAGATGGCTTCCTTCTCCGCATCATGCCAAGCACAATTTTCAGGTGTGAGATCAGCTCTTGTTTCATCACGTTCACTTGCAGGTATTGGATCAGTAGTATCTGTGGCTGCTCTTGGAGGAATTGAGATCTTTTTGAATATATATGGTCCATGAGTAATACATTTCCTCAAGGCATCACCATTAGGTCTTGTGTCAAGGTATCGTATGAAACGTGATTGCCATTGAGCATACCGACCAGATACAAGCATTGGTGGTCTCTCTTTGTTACCCGCCACCATTATGTTGTTGTTCGTCACACGATATTCGGCAGTAGAATCCATCTCAGTTTTCTCTGAAATGATGAAGTGAATATGGATCTTAAGTAGATTTGTTGTAATTGTTGTTGTGGTTTAAATTCCGAAAATTGCAATTTTTCTCCAGGCCGACAATAAATTCTCTAGTCCGACAAAACGGTAGACCAAAAAATTTTGTAATCGCCAAAATTTGAAATCGAGCTAGAAATGTCCTAAAACTAGTATGGAAAAAATTTGAATTTACTTGACGAAAAAATTTTAACTCTTTTTTTTTTTTTTTTTTTTTTTGATCTTCGTGGAAACGATATTCCGAAACTAGTCTAGATGGTGGCTAAGTATAAAAAATACTCAAACAAAAATTAGCAAAAAAACATGTCATCGGAATGTATGATCGGAATGTATGAACGGAATGTATGGGCGGAATGTCTAATCGGAATGATGATCGGAATGTATGATCGGAATGTCCCCAATCGGAATAAACCTGTCGGAATAACCTAATCGGAATGCAGATCGGAATCACTGATCGGAATGCAGATCGGAATCACTGATCGGAATGCAGATCGGAATGTTTTATCCAATCGGAATGTTGGAAGTCCAATCGGAATGTTGATCGGAATCCCAATCGGAATCTATAAACCCTTTTCCGATTACACCAATCGGAATGTATCCCCCTTTTCTCGGACAAAACTCAACCAATACGTGATTTTAAGCCAAAAAATGATCAAAAAACCCAAAAATTTTGTGTTTTTAGCCAAAGTAAATATACCAAATCACTACTACAACTATGTATAAGATGTAGATGAAGAAGTAAAGCACGGAAAACACAAAAAAAAAATTTGAATCCGAGATGATTTATGGATTAAATCATTCGAATCAAATATAATAACACCAACCAATCACAAATCTACCCCGTGGCGATTGATACCAAATGTTGTCCCACATATTTGTGATGATTAAGCAATGTAGAAAGAAAGAAAATAGATGAAGAAGAGATGATTTCCTAGAGAGAGAAAGTAGTGAGAGAAAGTAGAGAGAAGATGATTAACTTGGTGAGATTAGATTAAGAAAAGAAGTTGTTACAAATGACCATCCACCCTCCTAACATGCTAGGAGGGTAGTATATATAGTCCACCCACATGCGGGCTTTAATGGACTATATATTGGGTCGGGCTTGTCTTTTGGACTTTAATTAGTTTAAATCCAAGCCCGTGAACCACGACTAAATAACTACTTATTACAACGTTCTAATAAATATTACAATAGAAACCTATGACCGAACATTCTTGTTTGACTCAATAGTTTGAGGCTAACACAAAGTTTACTGCATAAGTGACTTATATCTACAACAATAAACAAGGATAACATAGCTACTCACTAGCTTCGGTATCACATACTTGCTCTCGAAGTTTACAACTCAAACATAAACGACATCTTAAGTCCGTTTACTCTTCAAAGTAGACATCACTACGATTCCTCTGTATCATGAACACCATCTTCTTGCCAATAATAGAATCCAATATGCACCTACTTCTTTTCGTTTAGCCTTTTTTTTAATGTAAGTAGCTCAAAATTTGAACTTCGCATTCGTTCTTTGATTGATACCAATATCATCAATACCACGAAAAGCAAATATGAATGCCAAATTATGAGGTCCTTGACTAAAAAGGATAAACAAAAAGATGCTAATGCATATTGGATTCCATTATTGGGGAAAAAGATAATGTACACGAGAAAAAGGAATCCTGGCGATATCTACTTTGAAGAGGAAACAGGCTTAAGATGTCGTTTATGTGGAGTAATTTTTGAGAGCAAACATGTGATACCGAAGCTATTGATTATGTTTTTCTTTACTGCATTATATATATTAACAACTACATAATTATTTTTTATCAACTAAATCAATACCTTATATACAACAAAATGAGAAAAAAATTGATGAAAGATAATTGAAACCTTATACTTAATCAACAAGCATATAGAAACTTTATAAAAATCTAGTGCATCAACGTCTTACAACAATCTAATCAAGCAACACAAACACATGTTGTATATCAAAAAGTGCATTAACTTTTATACAAAAAGTGCATTAAGTTTAAACAAAAAGTTCATTAAGTTTATACAAACCTGCGCACACAAAATACAAATTCATACATCCAAGAACATCAGCCCTTATATTATCCTAGATCTGTCACGATTGCCACAATAAACATACTTACTGCATTAATTTATTTGAAAAGTTGCATCAATAAAAAATGACATAAACCACACGAACACATTCAAAAACTAAATATATATAGTTACTCACTAGCTTTGGTATCCCATGTCTGCTCTTTACAGCTCTACATAAACGACATATTAAGCCAGTTTGCTCTTCAAGGTAGCTATTGCCAGGATTTCTCTTTCTTGTGAACATCATCTTCTTACCAAATAATTGAATCCAATATGGACCAACTTCTTTTCGTTTAGCCTTTTTTTATGTAAGTAGCTCAAATTTTGACCTTCGCATTCGGTCTTTGATTGATACCAATATCATCTATACCATGAAAAAACGAATATTAATGCCATATTATGAGGTCCTTTACTAAAAATGATAAACAAAAAGATGCTAATGCATAATGGATTCAATTATTAGGGAAGAAGATGATGTTCAGGAGAAAGAGGAATCATGGCGATATCTATATTGAAGAGCAAACAAGCTTAAGATGTCGTTTATGTGGATCTGTAAAGAGCAGATACGTGATACCAAAGCTAGTGAGTAACTATATATATTATCCATTTTTTTACAACACATAGTAAAAAAAGAGTGGATTAAGGCTATTCAAATACATACACACAAACTAATCTAACCTCATAATGCACATCAAGAAGTGTTGCATCAATTTAATTCAAAAAGTGCATCAATTAAATGTTTTTTTTATCTATTCTTATCTCAGTTGTGTTTGTAACAATATAACCTCATAAATAACAATAACTGCATCAATGTTTTTAGAATACATCAAGTAAGTGCTACATCATATGCACAAATAAACACATACACAAATAAGTGCTGCATCATGTTAGTTAAAGATACGGTATTTTCCACACAAATATACACAATGACATATTTAAACAACCGCAAATATCCCAAATCATCAATATAAAAACCACATTAGTGTCTAATATTAAAAACTGCATATTAAAACATTTAAACTACCATATTTCTAAATCAAGGATATAAAAACTGCATCAGTGTCTAATATTAGCTGCATCAATATGCAATTTACATGATTTATGAAGTTTTATAAAACTAGCAAACTAATGATTTTTACACTTAACATATTGAAGTAAATTGAACAAACATCCTATATTAACCTATTATTGTATGCTTAGGAAACTAATGACACTCAATATTGTCACCAACTGAATACAACAAGTAATCCCAAACACACCCTTATATGGACAGTTTGTAAATTTTTCAAAGAAAGATAAACCAAATCAATACCAAACTAATCCTAAGACTTAACATTTCATATAAAAACTAATCCTAAAATGTCATATAAAAACCGTATTAGTGTCTAACATTAAATATTGCATATAAAACATTTAATCTACCAAATTTCTAAATCAAACATATAAAAACTGCATCAATGTATAATATTAGTTGCATCAAAATGATATTTCAGATAAATAAAAACAAACATCAATATGTTCACACAAACTTATCTAACCTCATAATGCACAAAATATATTCTGTTAACGACCAATTTCACATCTGATAACGACCAATTTCATTCACAATCATTCCATAATGCACAAAATATATTCTCATAATGTACAAAATCATTTCACATCTGATAAAGACCAATTTCATTCACAAAAATTCATTCACAAAATTTCACAAATGTTGCTATAAAGCACATATAAACAATGCATCAAAGCACGTATAAAAACTGCATCAAAGTACAAAATTTCATTCACAAAATTTCACTAACGTTCCTACAAAGCGAATATAAAAACTGCATAAAAGCACATATAAAAACTGCATCAAAGCACAAAATTTCATTCACAAAATTTCATTCACGTTGCTACAAAGCACATATAAAAACTGCATCAAAGCACATATAAAAACTGCATCAAAGCACAAAATTTCATTCAAAAAATTTCATTCACAAAATTTCACTAGCGTTGCTACAAAGCACATATAAAAACCGCATCAAAGCACATATAAAAACTACATCAAAGCACAAAATTTCATTCACAAAATTTTATTCACGTTGCTTCAAAGCACATATAAAAACTGCATCAAAGCACATATAAAAACTACATCAAAGCACATATAAAAACTGTATCAAAGCACAAAATTTCATTCACAAAATTTCACTAACGTTGCTACAAAACACATATAAAAACTGCATCAATGTATAATATTAGCCGCATCAAAATGATATTTCAGATAAATAAAAACAAACATCAATATGTTCACACAAACTTATCTAACCTCATAATGCACAAAATATATTCTGTTAACTACCAATTTCACATCTGATAACAACCAATTTCATTCACAGTCATTTCATAATGCACAAAATATATTCTCATAATGTACAAATCATTTCACATCTGTTAAAGACCAATTTCATTCACAAAACTTCTTTCACAAAATTTCACAAATATTGCTACAAAGCACATATAAACACTACATCAAAGCACATATAAAAACTGGATCAAATCACAAAATTTCATTCACAAAATTTCATTCACAAAATTTCATTCATAAAATTTCACTAACGTTACTACAAAGCACATATAAGAACTGCATCAAAGCACATATAAAAACTACATCAAAGCACAAAATTTCATACAGAAAATTTCATTCACAAAATTTCACTAACGTTGCTACAAAGCACTTATAAAAACTGCATCAAAGCACATATAAAAACTGCATCAAAGCACAAAATTTCATTCACAAAATTTCATTCACAAATTTCACTAAGGTTGCTACAAAGCACATATATGTGATAGCAGAAAATAGTAGCATAATAACTAAAATAGAAAAAAGTGTTGCATCAATTTTATAAAAACAAATGCATCAATTCATTATTTTTTAACTATTCTAACCTCATAAACCATAATAACTGTATCAATGTTCTACAATACATAAAGTAAGTGCTGCATCATATCCATATTCTGAGTTTGATTAAGAAATAATATATAAAAGTGTGTTTAGGACAGTTCCACACAAGGTGTTTAGGACAGTCGCTGCAAGCCCGCTTCAAGCTCGCTACAAGCCCGCAGCAAGCCCGCTGCAAGCCCGCAACAAGCCCGTTGCAAGCCCGCAGCAAGCTCGCATCAAGCCCACAAAAAGCCTGTTGTCCTAAACACACTAGTGTGCAACTGTCCTAAACAAACTTTTATCTATTATTTCTAAAAATGTTCTAAACATCACAACCTAAAACTAAGTGCATCAAAGTCTAAAACTAGTACACGTAACATAATTTAGCCCACACATAATATATACATACTACATCACAGTCTAACATATAAAAACTAAGTGCAAAATAAATATAAATAATAGATCAATTTAATCAAAATCACTTACTAGATGATACAGTTATCGAGTTTTCTGGCGATATTTCTTTACGATTTCCATAAAATACTTTTTTTTCAAACACAGTCTACCACTTTTCCTTTTTACTAAATCCATTAAATTCAAATTTGTATAAGTATTTAATAAATACAAAAGTTAAAAAATAAAAATTATTAGGGTTTATAAAAGCATTTACCAGATCCAAAAAAATCCTTCGAATTCGGCCTCGCCATTTCTCTCCACCACTAGCCACTGCTTACCCACCACTCGAAGCCACTTCTCCAATTATCGTCGCGACATCACCACCACTAGCAGCAGCATAAAACATACATCAAATCAATGTATTAATAAATAAAATCAATTATAAAATCAATCTATTATTAAATCTAATATAAAATCAAAAATTTAACAAATCTATTAAAATATATCGAATATAAAATCACTTACACTGATGGATTTGAAGATTTAATAATTTGATTAATACATGATTAGATGATTTGATGATTTGATCTATTATTTGCTCGATTAAAATGATTTAACAGATTAGGGTTTGGTGCGTTTTATTTGTTGTGTGTATTTTTTTGAGACGGAAATGAAAACAACCTAGTATAAAAGAACGAGGTAGCGGCCGGGGGTTGTAACCCTAAAATAAGGAAGTTGTGAGTGGGATAGAAATGATCGATTTGCCCTCAAACTTTCCAGGAAATTAAAGATATGCCACTCCGCTTTTTTATTATTAAAATCAAATCTAAGGGTTGAGATTCCTTCCTAAATTTTTTATTTTAAGGGGTTTTTTAGTATATCCCCACCATATATATATATATATATATATATATATATATATATATATATATATATATATATATATATATATATATATATATATATATATATATATATATATATATATATATATATATATATATATATATATATATATATATATATATATATATATATATATATATATATATATACTAGTTGCAAAGCCCGCCCGATGGACGGACATGACTTGTAATTATCGTTTATAATTTTTTGTTTAGCTAAATACTGTTATTAAAGAGTTTGTATATTCCATAAACACTTAAAAAAGATAGTAGCAACGTTTTCGAAATTGTTTCCTTTTAGTATATTACTAAGTATAATTTTTTGAAGTAAAGTATAGAAATGCGTATTAACTTTATTGAAAATTGTACACGACAAAACATGAAAAGAATTGTATATTAAGTTTTAAAAAAGTTAGAAGTTGTCATTTTAAAATCACGTCTGGCCTTTACTGTTAGAGAAGTGATTGGCGTGCTTAAAAATTCATGCCTAATTTTATGTTAAACGTGTGTGGCAAGAATTCATTGATTATATCAACCGGATGCACATAATTACAATCCAATAACCTAATGACATATTAGTTTTGCACACAATTAAGCATAAACTTTAGACTTTCAAATCTTTTTCCTTACTGCTATTATTGTTTATATGAAAGCTATATTGAATAAGGCTGAAAGGAATGGTGCAATAATCCTACGGGTGAGGTTGAGTTGGCAAAATCACGCGTGGGTTGCCATAAACCTCACACAACCCCACCTGAAACTCACCTCAAACCCACGCGTGAGGTATTGTTTTCGAGGGAAAAAGACCCACTAAAGGCGAGTTTCTCACCGTTCGCCTCTCCCGAAAACATGAGACCCAGCGTAATTTATGAACAAAAAATAAAAAAAATAAAAAAAAATTGCAGGTGTGTTTTTGTGAAGAAGATGTAGGGAAGATGGAGGGGAGTAATATTGGGTGGGTTTTTTCTTTCTTTTTTATTTATATGGGCTAGATTTTATTTTGTTTTAAAAAAATGAGCTTTTTTCTTTCTTTTTTGTAAGTATGGGCTGGGCTTTAAATTAAATTTATACACTAAATGTGTTTAATGAGTTTAATATTTAGTTAGTTTTTAGTCTAAAAATTAAAAATAAATATTAAAAATAATAGTGGAAAGATGAGGTGGAAGTGAGGTGAAGACCGCTTTTTTGGCTTAGTAACCTTGAAATGTGAGTTTTTGATGGTTAATGAGAGGAGTGAAAAAGTTGAAGTGACGATAAGGTGGCGATGAGATTTGGAGATGCCACTGCCTTTAGCCTAAGGAATTGTCATCATTTTAGTTTCAATGATAACTGCATTTACAGTGCTTCCACTGCTAATTAGTCTTTGATATTATTTTTGTTAGTTTGTTGACAAAGTTGAAATTCCACTCTACTAAGATCTTTAACGATGTGAAAAAAACAAATGCTCTGCGATTAGACAAGATCCATATTGGTAGTTCTATGTGGCTATCATTAGAGCTCTTAGTAGTGGCATTCATGAAATCTTATATAGATTTTTTATTTTTGGCAATTGCAAAATCTATATGACCTTAATCGATATAGTTGTAACAACGTAAATAACATACTCCCTCGGTCTCAAAATTATATTTTACATTACTATTTTAAATGTTCCAACCAAAAAGAGATAAGGAATTTAAATTAAATTTATCATATCACTTTTATTTGAAGGTA
This sequence comes from Glebionis coronaria, assembly GCA_025667525.1. Taxonomy (NCBI): domain Eukaryota; kingdom Viridiplantae; phylum Streptophyta; class Magnoliopsida; order Asterales; family Asteraceae; genus Glebionis; species Glebionis coronaria. Next base: position 10,368 of record JANFOE010002471.1, on the reverse strand, counting down.
TTATTACAAATAATAAAAAAGTTATAAATTAATTTATTAAAGGTAAAATTATCATTTTTTTTAAAACGTAAGAGATAAAAAGCTGAAAAAATAACATATTTAATATATTTATTAAAATACGGACGGATGGGGTAGGATAATATCTTTTCGAGATATGCATTGCACACGTGATGAAAACAGGAATTTTTTAATAATATTCAGATATTTGACTACGTTCTTTGTTCTTTGGGTAGTACCGTATAGAGAGCCTTTGGACTTTTTACAACTTATTTTTCTATAAAAACTACTCATAATTTGAATAAATGTTTAAAAAAGTTTCTTTTAGTGAAATTCACAGAGATCATTTATTTTTATCGTGATTTTTGAACTTGACCAATTAAGTTAGATTCAACTTAAAAAGATATTTATCCTTCTTAAAAGACATGGCATTGATTATTTTAAGTTGAATATATGATAAGATTGGAATAATATTGTTTACGATATTTAGCATACACATGGTTGCCCTTCTTACGGACATTAATACGTTATCCTCAATTAGGCCTTATGTCTCTCGTTTGTTAAACTTTAGCAGGTACTACAAATCTTCTCTCTAAAAAAGGCAAATAACAAACTGGAATTCCTCCTCAACAACTTCAAATTAACTCTTGAAGCTCTTGGTAGACAACATTAGTATTGCATTAGTCATGTGTAGATCGTAAAACTTCGAATATGATGTTCAAAGCATTTCATATGTTTCTAGGATGTTTGAATGCAAAGCTGAACCAGATGTCAACCAAAACTATAATGCAATAACATTTTTGCTAGACACATTTAATTTTGGGATATCACGTGATCGACTTGTCTAAGAATTTCATGTTTGATTGTTGAGCTTCAAGTAGTTTCTATACTCGTCAATGGAATCCACAAAATCTTGAAACACAAAAAACGTATTTACGAAGCTCAATTCCTAGTAGGGATAAATTATGGATAAATCTTTGCAAAGGAAACTAATATACAATCACTATTCCCATTGTCTTAAGGGCACATGCATAATCAATAACATTGTAATGCAAAACAAACATTAAAGATGATATAAAATATTAGCGAAAAGGATAGTGTAGCTGTGTAACATGGTGAAGCTTTCATATTGTGTATCTGTTTCTCTAACCTAATAGACACATGTTTCCTCTCTATCTAGGTCTTCCTCTAGAACCGAGTACGTGCCTCATCCTCGACCCTCCAAACCATAATATTAACCGAATATACGATCCTATTATGCATGTTAACTTGTCTACAATTACCACAAGACAAGTCCACATACACATGAGAGAACACAAGAATGGTTGAAGTATTTTGCCATTGCTCGTTGTATAAAGAAACTTGCATGCAGCTTTTGACTTCAAAAGGATGTGTCATTGTGCATGCCAGCATGAAAAATGATGGCCCAAGAACGTTAGGTAGTAAGTCAAAATATACACATGTCTTGAAAAAGTACACATTAATAACCATGCCAAAAGAAAATGAAAACTTTAAGTATAAAACAAAGGGCATACAATTAAACCAACAAAAACAAATAAGAATGTTAAAGAATACACAACGAAGGTGGTTCAATCGATCAATATATTAGTAGTTCAAGTGTATTACATCGAACATATCTACAAATGTAAAACATTCTCACCATGATTCATCAATTTCGTTTGCACATTTCTGGTTTTTTGGTTGGATTGGCTAGGTTAACCTTTTTATACAAAAAGCCACCCTGAACCGGTAACCAAATAACGTAATTAGTGTACCACTTTCAATAAGCTTAACTTTAGGCTTAAAAACTTATTTTTCACATGCTTATATTTGTAGCTTACAATACAGATAGCTGATAATTCTAAAAATAGATAAAATAAGTTGATAAGATTTTAGAAAGCTAAACTAAACACCCACTATGCTTCGACTTCCTAAAAATAAGACTTAAAAGTTCAGACTATACCATACATGAATCAAAGTGACCATGTTTACAAAAAAGGAAAAAAAGAATCAAACTGACCAGTAGCCATAATGCCCCAAAAAGATGTTTGTGTTTCTCAGTCGTCACTATAGGGATGTCCACTTCAGCTTATTATCAACTTTAGAGCTTACTTGTTTCAACTTATTATTAACAACCCATTCTTAAGCCTTATATTCCAGCTTATGAGCTTAGTAAAACTTGAAACAGGTATATAACCATATAAGCTGTAAAATAAGCCATTTTGAATTTATTTATTTCTTGTTTGACCTATTAGATATAAAAAGTAACCAAAACTGAAGAGTTCAAAGTAAATTGTCCCAAAAATAATATATCTTAGTTACTTTGAGTCAGCAAATGGCAAACGTCATATGAGTGTCATGTTACTCTTCTCAAACTTGGGAACCACTATTAGAAAAATGTATCATTGGAGAAATCGAGAGATTCTTACTACGAATATGCCTCTATAAAACAAACATACATGTTACAAAATCAACAATACACGTATCCTGCAATTAACAGCGCCAAGGCTACTACTCCCATGTCTTTTCTCCTATGGACGTACCTCATGGTCTTGGTTAATTAATACTGTACCAGATAGTAACTTTAAGCTGAAATTTGGAAATTCTTGTTTAATGATATAATTACCAACTCTCCTTTAGGCTATGATTGTGTTAGACAAATAAAGCAAGATTTTAGTAACCAGCGTCACTTTTCAAGACTGAAATTGGATATATCTAATGAAATCAACTACTCCTTTATAAATCAAAAGAATGGGGCAAGATCATAATGAAGTTTATATCTCAAAAAACTTCAAACTAATAATGAAATTTTCATTAATTTTATTATTACGCTATATCAAATACCTGTGCAGACACAGTTGCAATACTGTAACTGATAAGCGAGATGACGTTGTTGACATGAGATTTCTTTCAGGAGTAGCCAAATCTGATTCCGCAACATTTGCCATATAAATCACAAGCTTCATTATAAGTAGACAACGATGTTGTATAGATTCCTTTTCAAAATCTGTTAAAGCCACTGATCTTGTTGATTTTCCATCCATTAGTGCTTGCAGTATCCAAAATCATTGTTGTACTCATCGTAGATTGATAATGCAGGTACAACATTGCAGATTCTGAAATAGAAAGATGGCGCCTGATAATTTATGCATCAATTTGTGAACTAACCAAAAAGGTACAAATTGATTATCTATGTCACGCATCAGATTAGGAACATAAACACTTACTTGATTCAAACCTTGATTTTCTACTTTATACCTTCCACTTCTTTATAAACGTTAACCCTGGTGCATAAAGCAAATGCGCTATTATAGTACTTTGAGCCTTTGAGGGGATACATATATTCGATAGAATGCCATAGGTGGTTCTAAGAAATAGATAAATCCAAGAATAATCAACTTTGCAAATAAACGACCAGAACGTGATGATTAGGAATTTAGGATGGGGAACATTATTCATAAGTTTACATATCTTAAATAAGTTCCTTATACCAAACTACATTCTTTCATTTTCTCAACAACACCTCGAACCATAACCTTGTTCCCGCCATGGTTTTAGAAGGAAGATTAATACAATAGACATGGTTTCAGATTCTTACTATGTTCCCATCACTTTTTTGGCGTTAAGAGCACTATCGAAGCCTACAAACTTTCTGTCTCCCTTTAGATCAAGCCATCTCATTGATAATATTAAAGCGTTGAGGCCAATCAAGCATCAAACTTCTTATCATACATCAAATCTTTCTGTTGAACTGCTGCATATGTGTATGAGAGTAAAAATAATATTTGCATCTAAAAGTCCTAATTCAATTAACCTTTTAGCAAATTAGACATATGCTTGTTAGAGGTTTCTTTGAACACTGCATACTTACATGAAGAAAGTGCATTCACAAATCTAATATATATGCATAGATATTGATAGTACAGCTTTTCGCCTAATAAGTATGTAATCTCTACATCATATAAATAACACCAATAATTTCCATCTAACATGATCCTTATTATTTTCGATAATTACTTCGTATACTACACAAAATAACTAACGAAATCTAATCAATTTTTAAGGCCAGGTTTATCAGTACCTTCAATATACTAACTGGCTTTGAAGTAGATCTCAACGCCCTTGTCAATCTCTCACATAGATAAAGCAAGATTAGAACAGCCAAATACATACATGCTTAACGTCACAGATATAAAAACTAAAGATCGGTTTGATGTTATAGAAAATATAGAAATAAAAGATCTCAAGAAATTATTAGTCGCGGTTTTCTTGTACCACTCTTTGGTGAGGTAAAGTTTAATACCTTGTACAATGAGCATACCATAAACGATAACAAATAGATGATGTCCATTACAGTTTTGGCTGTTCCAAACAATGATAGTTGACAAACCAACGAATGATATTTGACAAATTAATAATAAATCCAATTATTTACCAAAGAACCTGTAAATCCATTTACGTCTAACTTAGCCTTAGAATCCCAATCCACCCGAAACACTTCCTTTTACCCTGATATATGTACTTATAAATAAATAAAATAAAAACATGGATAGTTTGGCTGCAAATAACGTTCGACCAATTTGGTGCAATCTAAACTTATAAAACAACATCAAAGCACTCTTAAATGTCCATCTGGTCATACCTTACCCCCTACTGGTCTTGGAAGATATATATATGGTATTAGTCTGTTTAAGCTCGTAATCAAAAGCGAAGTATATCGGTTAAAAAATCTATACAGTCCAAATAAAAATATGAAACTAATTTCTAATTCTACCTTAACTGATGGGCGAAAATGATTAGATTCAATCAGAATAAAAATTACCTTATAAGACCTGAATTATAAAGATAGTCTCGATCATTATGTGATTGAGGTAAAACTATTGGTGATATTGAATATGATGAATCTAATAGGGATTAGAGTTTTGGACAGATTTGCTGAACAATCTTAAGATTACAAATGTTATAGATATACATGTACACGCTTCAATCAGAAAAGCGAAAAGGATTTAAAAAATCCCAATCCGCCCACACTGTGAACCTCTGCAGACAATACATGGACGTTGAAACCATGTTAATCAGTTAGCAGAATGATTAAATAACATTATAAGAACAACAAAAATAAATAAATACCTGAACGACATGCATCTCCAAGAAAAGCAAGACTCATAAATCCAAGGTAAAAAATAGTTTTACCTTCGACCAACACAGGATATCCTGCTGTCATATGTAGATGTGAAAAAACATGAATGGCATATTAGGTTTTTTTGAAGATTGTGGCACTTTGTTTTGGTATTTTGAAGCGTTGGGTATAAAGACCAGAGCCGGTGGTAAAAGTTAGTGTCATCATAATAGCTCCGGCTGCAAGATACAA
>JANFOE010002470.1:0-101608 GCA_025667525.1 Glebionis coronaria | reverse complement strand
ATATATATATATATATATATATATATATATATATATATATATATATATATATATATATATATATATATATATATATATATATATATATATATATATATATATATATATATATATATATATATATATATATATATATATATATATATGAATGGGGTAAAATGAGAAGGGGTCTTAAAAAAAAGTATAGGAAGGATTGTGAGAGTGACATGTGTCACTATTCCATGTCACCATGCCACATAATGATGACACCTCATTATTTTAAAAATTCGGTTTTTTTTTTTAAAAAAAAATTCGAAATTTTTTTTAAAAAAAATATTTTCGAAAAAAAAATTCGAATTTTTTTCGAGAAAAAAAAAATTTCGAAATTTATTTTTACAAACTTTTTTTTTTCCAAAACTTTTTTTTTCGAAAACTTTTTTTAAATATTTTTTTTGGAAAAAAAATATTTCAACTTTTAATGCATCACAGTAATTAGTTACTGCATTATAGTTCATCACCGAACTTAATGCAATAACTAATTACAGTGATGCATTAATTTATTAAGTTGATGCATCAAACATATAACTGTGATGCAGTAGATTATTTCTTTTAAATTTTTAAATAAAACAAAAGATAATCTACTGCATCGCAATTATATATTTGATGCATATAGTTCATCACCGAACTTAATATAGTAACTAATTATTGGGATGTATTAACTTATTAAGTTGATGCATCAAACATATAACTGTTATGCAGTAGATTATTTTTTTTAATTTTTAAATAAAACAAAAGATAATCTACTGCATCGCAATTATATATTTTGATACATCATGTTAATAAATTAATGCATCACATTAATAAGTTACTGAATTATAATTCATCACCGAACTTAATGCAGTAATTAATTGTGTGATGCATTAACTTATTAAGTTGATGCATCAAACATATAACTGTGATGCAGTAGATTAGTTTAAAAAAAATCGAAAAAAAAACTTCCCAAAAAAAAAATTCAGAAAAAAAATTTCGAGAAAAATTTATATTTCGAAAATAATTTTTTTGAAAAAAAAATTTCCTAATTTTTTTTTTTAAATTCGAAATTTTTTAAGTGTTGAGGTGTCATGATTATGTGGCATGATGATGTCGCTTAGTGACACATGTCACTCCTATAATCTTTCCTAGACTTTTTATTTTAAAGGCCTTTTTATATATACATGTATTTGCGTTCATGTAAGAACCAACCTTAAAATAAAAATAATAAGAACCACTCAAAACTTGCCACGTGTGTTTTTCATTTAAAGAATATGAAATTTAATAATAATGTCTTTAAGGGTATTATACTCATTTAATCTATCTCCATTTATCCTAAATAACCAGGCTATATGTACGAACTAGCCTCAAGGCCCGCCCCAAGGGCGGGCTAGCTTCAAAACTTATTCAAATGTTGCTATTTTGACATCCATGTGGTAAAAGTTTGATGAACACAATTGGAAAAAGTATTTGCTAACGTGAGATTCTGCAATTCCAATGGCAAGGCCTATATTTGCATCATGAAGTTCATAAGCATCATTTGTTCCATCACGAGTACCTACCACATCACCAAACGTTCTTAGCAAGTGTTTAACTAATTTATGCTTGTACAAATGTGACAATGGATTCATTCTGGGTGAAATGTATCAAAGCAAGTATATAAGATAAATACCCAAACTTTCATGTGGGGACCTTGTATCAAATTTCAATTACCAAACTCAGATATTAAGTAACTAAAAACCACGATCACAACATCCAAGCACCCAATAACAACATCATCCCGCAAACTCCAAAGGCTAATAGCAGCAACCAAACACTCCCTTATGGAAGCCACCCAACAACTTTGACAACAAAGTGTATGAACTGGTGTGTACTGAAAAATAAGATGTCATGTATAAGTTTAACTGCATTACATATAGGAGATGTTGCACATACTTTTCTAACAAATAAGGCAATCAAAAAATGAAACTTGCCTTCATATCCACTTCTTTCAGTGAGTCAATAAAAAAGTTAGGGTCACTTGTACATATATACTTTATAGGTGAATGAATTAAGATTGCCTCCTTTATAACAAATGCTACATTATCAAACTAAAGGCTCGCTTTGATGTACTTCTGCATGATCTATAGTATCGAAGCATTAGTGAAGTAAATGCACATTCACTCATACTAATTTAGAAACCTTTTTGGCTAAAATGTAAAATTATGAGTATTTGCATAATGATATTATTGGCTAAAACTTAAAAATTAATATATGAGCCTAACATATTTGGGCATCAGGGTAGCCATTCTAGCTTATTCAGTATTAATAAAATAACAGCCTGTGATTTATTTCCTGCCCGATAATATGTTTTGTCTATTCAGTTGCACTATTTATAACCTACAGTTGTATAAGATGAGAGTATCATCTTTCCATATTATTAATTTGATTCATTCAATTCTTCTTTTTTACATCTAATATTTTAACTATGCATTTTCAATCAATATACAACATATTAAAGGTGACATGAAAGACTCAATTACGACAACCTGCTTGAAAGAAATTAAATGTTAGTTGATTTCATCCTCAAGTAGCAAACACATAACAAATTTTCATTGCTGAATATACCACCCGCATAACCACCAATAAAGCTCACCCCAATTGGAAAACTCCATGACATTATGCTTTTGCACTTTTACACTTTACCATGACACGTCTATAATTTAAGGAAAACATTGTCGATTTAGAGCCAAGTCTTTTTTTAACTATAAATGGCTTACATGAGTTCTTTGTTTCTTAGAAAGTTCTCACATATATATGGTTTCTTAACAAAAAAACGTAAAACTTATCCTAATATAATCGGCCTTATGAACATCTACCGACCTATCACAATACAGTAAAAAAACCTCTTTTAAAGTTGATTCAGGTGGGCCTGACAATATAGATAATACCCCCAACCTGACCCAAAAACAATACAAAAATTTAAATATTGATATGATTTTCAAAACAAAAAACTCATCAATGAGGTGCTCTTGACTGTTACAACATTAGGATGTTGATATACCACCTAATGTATGAGCTAATGGACCCATTATGCTACATCTATATCCTCCGAATAAATTATGCTACAAATGTTACTTCTACTATTTGTTTGTCTATGTGACGATATAATATAATCGTAATAGTAAATAGTTTATGGCACAATCTGTATTTCTAAAAAGTCAGGCCAAAAGATGTTTCAGGTGAGCAAAACCCAACTTGACTCATTTGCAAACTTTTAAGTTGCTGAAGAAAGTTGATATAAAACTGGAAAAAAATGAACCAATGACAAATAATTTTTCAAACACTAATTATGATCCTTTTGTTTGCCTAATCTACAATTAGAACAGGTGATTTTCAATAACTATATACTACTGTCATATATAATTATAAAACATTACTGCAAAAAATTCAGAAGCAAGACATACACTTTGAGTTCTTTAGACTTGACTCCAATTTGTCATGCTGAATTGCTCATTGTTATAAGCTATAAAGAAACAATCTATTAATATAATTAATGAAACCTTTTATAATAATTAATGATTATGGCATAGGTGCCAATGGCGTTTGAAACTTGACCAACTTTAAATATTCAAGAACTCCACTGGATCAACTTTAAAGTTTAAATTACAAACACGAACTAATAAACTTGGTATCTTGCAATTACATTCAAGAACATAGCTTTGTTCCTACGGTATTTAAATAAAGTCCATGAAAATTAAGCAATAAATAATATTTGTAGTGTATAAAAAATAAAGTTATGAGGGATTCATTATATATGTAGTAAGAGAATAAAATACCTCTTGCTCTTGAAGAACAGTATCTAAACCCGGCATTTGGCTTTCGTGTTGCATGACTTTTCGAGATACTAATACATCTTACCAAAACCTTTACATGATCCATCACAAAACAGATTCACTTGGTGCTCCATTGATTAAACTACAGCCATCAAAACTAAAGTAGATTAATAATAAAAAATTAATAATAATACTGTTCCTGCAGTAAACATAAATAAAGCGATACAAATAAAAAAAACACATTACATTTCAAAAATAAATGTGCTATGTGACGTATTGTATGTTGATCCACTGTATTTATAAGGAAGAATTATGTTAACATTGACTTGAAAATTAGAAATCATTGGTTGTTATGCTGTTAGTTAAGGTAAGGATTTGATTGAATTAAAAAAAAAGGATAAAATCATGGAAATAGTTTGACACTTATAATTAGAAGCGTTTGTTAAATCTAAAAATCAAATTAAAACATTCTGATTCAACCACATAAATTGTCAAACATTAACCAATTTAATCCACAAAATAGAGTCATACAAAAATATAAAATAACAATTTCAAAAACTAAAAGAGTATAAAACAAACCTGAAACATAAAACAACATGATGCATAGACAATTGATCATAAAGATTATGAACAATCAAAACAAATAAGAATTCCTGTCCAACAATAGTTTTCATATTTTTCATGATTATCACTAATTGTTTTTGGTATATCTTATAATGATTTGATTGAGTTTGGGGGATATGTATCAGATTTGGATCGGGTTAATTATCAGATTCAAAGAAGTACGTAATAAAATGAAGTGGTAGAAGTGAGAATGTTGAAAGTTGTATATGGAAGTTGAATGATCAAACGGTTCCTAAAATTCCTATTTACACGTGGCAATTGATTAAGTATTTTAGAAGAGAAAATTGAGGAAAGAACCTTGCTATATAAAGATAGTAGATTTCATCAAGCACCGACTCCCCTTTTCTCCTCACTCCAGTTTAACCCACCGCTCCAAACAAAAAGATGAGAACATGATTTCTCCTATATATATATTTCTATTTCAAACTTCTGGTAGATCTTGCCGTAAATCAATGCTACTGCCATTGTTAAAATGATTTACTCGTTTTTCAATGAAAGTGAACCTATTTGGTCTTCCCGTTTTCCCGATTCGTGTCTTAAGCGAGAACTCAAACCATCAATATTTGGCTTCTCGTGTTGTAGATCTCCATCCGCCGCTCGTATAGTTTCGGAGGTAGTCTTATCCGTCAACGATATGTTTATCGAAACACTTAGCCGTATTATTACTTTATCGATGCTTGATATTCATAAATTTTTTGGATGTTGTTTCTCTACTAGATGAGTGTTGAGTATTGTTCTTATATGTATCCACTGTAACATTTCTAATAAGTGGTAGGTTTCATTTGTAGCTTTCATAACTAATAAAAGCTTTCACTAATAGGAGTATCAGTTTAATACTTTATTTTTATTTGTTTTTTTATGTCAATATATACGAAGTCTATTTGTTGAAGGAAAAAATGATGATGAAAATCATTTTAACCATTTGTGTAGATCGGAGTGTTTACATTTGAGTTTGTGTTTTTTTTATTGGACGTATTATTTAAGCTTTATAATTGGCTGCTTATATTTTGGATGTAAGATCATTTGGATAGTTTTTAGTTGATTATGTATTTTTTTTTCCGGTGTGTACCACTTGAATTTTTGTAGTTGGTTGTGTATTTTTTCGGTTACGTGTCGCTTGGGTATTGTTATTTGTTTGTGCATTTTTTGGATATGTGTCACTTGGGTATTTTTATTTAGACTTGTGTTTTCGGATACGTATCATTTCTTAGTTGGTTATGTAATATTTCGGGCATGTATCACTTGAATTTATTAAGTTGGTTGTGTATTTTTCCGGATACGTATCACGTGAGTTTATTAAGTTGGTTGTAGTTTTTTCAGATATGTGTCACTTTGATATTTTTTACTTGGTTGTGCATTGTTTTCGAATACCTTCATTAGAGTCTTTTTATCTGGTATCTTGTTTTTGGATACGTAGCATTTGAGTTTTTTTTTCCGGATACGTATCATTTAGTTCTTTTTAGTTGGTAGTAAAAATTTCCAAAATATAGTACTTGGACTTGTGTATTTTTTTCGGATACGTTTCACTTGTGTATTTTTCTCGGATACGTGTCACATGTGTATTTTTTCGGATACGTGTCACTTGTTTATTTTTATTTGGTAGTTTATTTTTCGGATACATATTACTTGTGTCTTTATAAGTTGGTTGTGTGTTGTTATCATTTGAGTTTTTTATTTGCTTGTGTATTTTTCGGATACATACTATTTATCTTTTTAGTTTATTGTGTATATTTTTTGGATACGTATCGTTTAAGTTTTTTTAGTTAATTATATATTTTTTTTGGAACATGTATCAATTTGACTTTATTAATGGTTGTCTATGTTGATTTTTAGTTTGTGTATCCAAGGAAATTCATTGGATATTAGCATGGTGCATTAAATTATTAGGATTTCTTCGTGTATAAATTTGATCAGGTATTAGCATCCTACATTATAAAAATTAATCAAATGTTAATGCCTTAAAGGAAATAAGAAAGAAACGTTGGAAAAACAAATGAGAGAGTAAAAGAATAAATGTATTTTACATTTGGTTTGCCCTTTGTTTAATACTATATTACAATTGAACCATTCATTTAATAAATTTGATCTTGATACATAAAATTAGATCTAATGGTTTATAATGGTTCATATTGTTTTTATTTTAAACCTGGTCACCACAATAGCGCCCCTCTCTCTCTCTCTCTCTATATATATATATATATATATATATATATATATATATATATATATATATATCGTGTTTACAAAAAGTGTTGTACAAAATAAATAATGATAAGAAATTATCCTGATAAATATTTTTTTTCATTTTTGTAAAAAGGAGTTATCAAAGCCCAATTAAAATAACTTTCCATGCCTTATCGCACACTTTCTCGTTTAATCTCGTTCCACGAGCCGAAACCTTGATCCATTTCGTAACGTGAAGGCCATGCCTCGTGCCTTCATGATGCTTTGGCGCAGCCATGCCCACTTTTTACAACACGAGCTAATATAAGGGTCATTTAGTTGTGTTGGTTTCGAAGTAGAAGATAGGTATTCCTTATATTTATAGTGTAAAATAATCAACTGACTTAGCTCAGTTGGTCACCAAGGTTCCACTAAGTGGTTTCTTTGGGAGAGGTTTCCTAGAGGTCTTAGGTTCAAGACATGCCAAGGGTCTCTCAAGCAAAACAGATAAGGAGTTTAACATAACTAGGTGTGCGTTCGAAGAAGACATTCTGGCGAGGGTTCGAAGAAGACATTCTGCCGCTTGGATGTCATTGCACGAATCGACCCACTAACCATTAACATTTGTCTTATATATATAATATATATATATATATATATATATATATATATATATATATATATATATATATATATATATATATATATATATATAGTGTAAAACAATACAATTATTAAAATAACAATTTCTTAATAACATCAAATATATATTATTAGAAAATACAAAACAAAAGCACATTTAGATATAAATAGAAAAGTTAACACCTAATGTATTCCCATTAATCAGATAAATAAATAAACAATCAGACTATTCTTAAAAAAAACTTACAAACAATTATTCGCCTAAATACAAAACAAAAACAACAAATACAGTTCATGCCGACTAATAATTTATTAAAAGACAAATGTACTAAAAGAATCAACGAATTACTTATACTATGATTTAAAAATAATAATTTAAAAACAAACATTTTCATAAATAAAAAAGAAATCGGAAATCACAAGCCATACCCGCCCATCGGGCGAGTTTTGCAACTAGTATATATATATATATATATATATATATATATATATATATATATATATATATATATATATATATATATATATATATATATATATATGGGACTAAGTTTGACATAAGAAAATAAGATGTGTCATGTCATATCCTACATGGCATTATCTGATTGGCTATGATATTTTACACTAAAAATTTCAGATGAAAAATTTAAAAAACAAAGATCTTGAATCTTTTAAATTAGGCAGAACTTTTTTTTATATACTTCCAATAACGTTCGGCATATATTTTATTGCTTTAAATTTGGCAAAATTCGGTTTCAATATTGGTTTAACTAAATATACACGACTCTCACATTCATATATTTACCTCAAATCGTTCGACTTCTTAATCTCACAAAACGTAATATCATTCGATTGCAGATAAAGAAGAAAACGTTAGAAGATAGGCAAACTACTTATAATATACTTCCAAACTAATCATAGACTATACGTATGTTCTTCATTCATTCAATGTTTTCATTCTACGGGTAATATTACAATCAAGATGAATGACATATTAACACATGGTATGTGCATTCACAAACCCCTAATATCATTATCATATATCCTTTCACAATCCCTTAATATCATTCGGTCTCTGGTTTCTTTGCAACCATTTATAGCCTACTGCAGGTTGATGTTTCAGTTCAGTATCATATATCAGTTTAACAAAACCCTAATATCATCAATCTATGGTTTTTAGATTAGTATTTAACAGAAAAAAAGGTACTCCTCCTTTTCTCAAAACCCTAATAATGAACTACGTTAGTTTTTTTAGATTGTGCATACATATGTTGGTGTCTTTGGATCTTTTACGGGTTGTTCATCTTCTTTGTTTAGAAGGTATACAATTTATCTCCTCATTAGTGTAGTTAACAATGGAGCTGTTCAGTTTTACTTTTGATTTTGCTTAGTTTTATTTGTTTTATGTTTAGATATCATGGTCTAGGGGACTTATTTCGGGGTAAGCACTTACCATGTAACATTTAATTAGGTAAAGTTCATATTCGATAATTTGAAGCCATTAAAACTGAGTATACAATTACAAGCATGTATGTATAGATTTGATTTCTTTGTTTTTCATATAACCATGATTAGTATTTAATTACATGCTTTAAAGGAAGGGCATGAAAAGCTTTTGGCTTCAGCAAATACTGTTATTAATCTTGGTATTGTTCTCTATTGTCTATTTACAAAATCTCTTGATAAACTATTTAATATGTGGTCTTACTCGATGGATTAGTAATTGTAGGTTGTGCATTATTAAGTCCATTGTGGAGACTGATGAATCAACTTTATGGTATTCTATCTAATGCAGTCCTGGCTTGCGTAAGGCAAAGAGGCGAAATATATAACAAGGTTTCTTTCTCAATTCTTTAAGGTGTGGAACAAGGCCCAGGGCGCCAGGTTAAACTTTCATGTAGCATTAATCATAACGTTGACAACCAACACATTCTCTCTGTCAAAATCTCCTAAATAACACATTCCATCAAAACCCTAATCTTCAAATGATGTGTTTGGATAATCAAATTCAAACGGTTAGTCTTGGTTTAATAGATTGATCTGAACATAAGGATCTGAATTCTGGTCTTGCATATATTTCCTATAGTCAGAAGTTACGTCACCATCCAAATCAGTTTCTGGTGATTTCTTTAAGTGTGGAAATCCATACAGGTACTCTTGTCACCAATGCTTTGTGATTGCTAATTGTTTGGTTTTGTTTCACATTTCGTATGTTTGATTTAAATGTATGAGAGTCATGAATACTGCATATGTTAAATATCTATATGCACATCGCTAGAACATAATGTGTAGGTTGTGTCTCTGTTGCTTACATTTTATCTTTTTCTACTGCCAGCACCACCTTCGCATCTATTTCGTGAGGAGTCAACAGAAGTTTTTGATTGATCTATCTTTCTATGCCTAGCGAATCCCAAGCATTCAGGTTTGCTTTTACGTCAACGAGCTACATCCCCTGAGAATATTTTATAGAATCTAATATATTGTAATGGTCAGCTCAGCGGGCCTTTTTATTAGCTTGAAGCTAAGATGCGAAAAGGATAAAAGTTTTAGTATTTAATTGAATATCTAACGTACAGCTGGAGGCAATTACTCAGTTTCGTAAATTGCTTTTGATAGGAACAAATTTTGTACATTGTTTTACAGAGCTGCTTATAGTTTTTTAACTATATCTAATTGTTTTATCTTTCACATTGCAACATGCATGTTTAGATCCACTGTAGAGTCTGATCCCCATACTCTCTCAAGCTATTTTGACTATGCATTCACAGGCGTAACAACGACTGACTCCTAATGGTGTAGTATCAATGCCTTATAGACCATACTTTACGAGTCTACCTGGTGGTCCGAGTGATGTAGGTGCTGATGCTAAAAAATGGGTAAACCAAGGTTTAGATCTGAATGCAGGTATAGATGATAAGTCGCTGAGATGGATCTTCTACTAATGGCAGATGAGAAGTTATAGATGTATCGGCAGATGGCCGCAAACAGTAGGGTATCAAGAGGAAAACACAAGCTTAGCATTAACTTTTGTTATCCAAAAACCGACATACTTTTATGTACTCCACTGCCAAACAATAACATAATCCACCACAAGTAACAGGAGACTTTTTCACAAATATTAACATGGTACTTTGGCAATATACTGTGTGCAGGAGATAAGGGAGTATCCTTTTTAATAGGCTGATATTTTATTATTTATTACGGGATACAAAGTACTTTTATTATTCTATGTTCATCAGCTATAAGGAAAGGATTGCCTTTATACGAAAATTTCCGATTCAGTGAATCTTAATCTCCTATTCTAATTATAGAAACTCGACAGTAAAGAAAAAATGGGACCCCAAAGAAGTTCCTTTCGGAGATGTACCCCTAAACGCAGTGCAGGTCTTTATTCAATCACCCATTACATCAGCCGTCCAAACACACCCTGTCAACAACCAAAAACCCTCTTACAACACTCATTCAAACACCCCTTATAACACTTTAGCAGATAGCGCAAGAGAATATCAAATTTGTCTCTTCTTTCGAATCAGATTTTGGTTGTGGCAAAACCAAAAATAAAGGTTATAAGATGATCGTAAACAGTTTTATGATCAAACAAGTGGAAGCAGTCTGTAGGTAAGAACAAAACTAAGATGCCTTACAAAGCTTATCTAAAAACCTGTAGTGTCTAGTCAGTGATAACTTATTGTACTATATTACACATCGAGTAGTTGTACATGAATTTTATTAATATTTTGTAGGGTTTCAGGGGTGTGAGCAAGGATCTGTCAAATGTACATATAACGGACCCGGTAAGCGATCTTTTACTGTTGTGTAGTTTAATACCACAAAAGTTTGGTTAATCCAAATGCCCCCTTGATCATATTTGCGCACTTACAGCAATATGTGTAGGTTTATGCAGGTTTTACGGATGGGTGGGTCGGGTAGCTTGACAATTATTCAAATTGGACAACTTTTATGTGCAGGTAGCCCAACCACTGGACAAACTCACCTTTTTTGTCTTTTGTTTTATAGTTAACTACCATTTTTTAGTGACAAATACATAATTAAGCATTACTAAATTCAATTACATTACTATATTTGAATTACAAATGAATGATTATGAACACATAAATCCAAGAATTAGACCGGTAGCTATTGAATAATTTCACATAATCTATGTTCACCAACCCGCACATAACTTGCAGTAAATTTGCACAGGTGGACTTGGCGGTTCTGATTATGCGGCCATTTGTAGGAAGTCCAACGGTGGTTTTTTGTAATTTAGTTTTTATATTAAGGCATATGTAGACAGGAATTTTAAATGCATGTGACTTTTTAGAGTCAATATAACGACTATGAGAAAACAACCAAATGGGGAGTTCGTACACGTTTCATAATGTAATGACCTATTTAAAACCAACTTTCACGACATTGCATTTACCATTATGCATATCGCCCAATATTCAAAACAAGCATTCCTTTGCTTGGTACCAGACAGATCTATCAATTTCTGAAAGTCTAAGTGAGAAATATTTAAAATTTAGTATCCACTCTCGAGTCTGGAAATTGAACTTTGAAACTTGAAGCCTCATTATATTTGTAATTCTAATTTACAGGTGTTGAAGCCTCAAAATCATTTCTAGAAAGGGGGAAATTCGTCTTTGGTGCTGTAAGTTTGCTTCTATTGCTCGCTCAATCTTATTAATCAGTTAACAAGTTATCTCTGATAGGTGGAAAGAAATGCATTATCTGATATTTTGGTAGCTTTAATGGCAACCTTTGATTAGTAGATATAGAATTCCAGCTACGTGTGTTTGGATTACTACTTAATCCCTTGATACCCATCCCAACAGTCGTCAATACTGATGTTTGGAGTGCAGGTATTGGACAAAAGATGTATCCTTATTCTCTAACCCATATATATCAAAATACATAAGCAGAATTTGTTAATTCCCAATTGTCAAAACTACTAGTTTGAAGTTTGTAGCTTCCTGATTTTCTCGTTGGCAGCTTTCTTATTTTTACGTTGTCAGTTTCACGAAGCAGTTATTTTGAACAGTTTATGTTACACATGTATTTACAGCTAATAATTTGCCGATATTTTCAAAGGAGTGATTAACGAGAATATGATGGAAGCGGGTGAGTGTTACTTCAGTGAAAAACTTTTAACTCGATCCTTCTTTAGAGAATGGAGAAGGTGAAAATGTGATTATTCAGTTTGGAGAAGCTGGAAAAGATGCGTTTGATCTGTACCCAATTTCAGCTTTCCAGATGTTTGTGATATGCCTTAGCAGCCTAACACCAAAGTTGTGGATAATAAGCATAGGTAAAGTATCTTACATATATGTATTATGGGCTGTTTTAAATTATTTGTCTATTAATGCAGCTGAGAATTGGCCATATCGAGGCTCGACGCCTCTTGAAAGAACCTTTCATCTGTGTTTACGAGAATCAAATTGATATCAAATGGTGATCCTAATGAAGTAGTGAGTTTATTTTAAAAAAAATTCAGATCCTGATAACTTGCATTAATAATATCCTTTGGTTCACTATAGGTCAAAATACCCTATGCTAATGGAAGACTTATCTACTGATATGTACATTACACGTGTCTCTTTTGCTTGTCATGGTTTAATGTTTGATACTCATTACACTTTCATTTTTCATGTTGCTTACGCTCTACAATTATAGTTTCTGAATACCCTTTGCTTAGTTGACAATTTCCACTGATATTAGTTGCCTACTCTAGCCCACGTATATCTAGCAACTAAATTTTGTTAACAGACGTGACAAAATATAAGATGGTTTGATCAAGTTATTGTATTGTTTCAGGTGTATGACGTGACAAAGTTCCTGGTGGAGTGACATTTTGTTGTCTACTACAGGTACAACATTCTTCTTGTGTTCTTTTTGGTTCAGTTTCGTAAAAATAAGGGTCTAATTGCTACAAGTGCAACATCGTTCGAGTTTGAATTAGAGGGATTAGATACGCTCGAGTGCAAGGCGATAGTTGTTTCTACTTATTACTATTATCATATTAGTTTTATCTTATTTATTCTGGAACACTATGATTATGATATCGTGAAAAGCTCAAATGACGACGCAACGCGTTTATAAATTTATTGATCTCATATCTTTTGACTTTTTAAATTCAGTCTATAATTAAGTTATCCCATCTCTATTAATGTTAGATTATATCAGGGAGTAGCAAATTACAACTTTGATATGTTACAACCCTGATGTCTAGAAGACTACTGACATGAAAGAAATATCTTGAGCTCTTTAAAATTAGCTAAAAAATCAGTGGTAAGTATTTTCAAATAGAAAATTATTATTTAAATGTCGATAAAGATAGGTGGTTGTTGATAACATCAATGAAATAGGAGGCGGCGGAGACATACCACACCCAACCATCGTTCGTGCAAGAAGAATGCAGGTTACAAAATCGTATGTGTACCACAAAGACATGATCGAGGCAGTGAGGAATCATATGCCTAAAGTGATTCTTATTGATAATATTAGTACTTGAGCTGAAGTTAATTCTTTCCAATCGGTTGCTGATCGGGGTGTCATGTTTATTGGGAGTGCTCATAAGCATGCACAATATGTATATTGATTAGTTCACGTCCGTTTCAAGACATCAAGGTAAACATGAACGTTTGTGCATCCACTAGGATTGCTTCAGCTAGATATGTATAGCCTTATCAACAACATCTGCATGCCTAAACTGGTTCAAAGGTATCACATTTTATGAGATTTTCCATCACTTAGTTTAAAAATAAAAGTTAGGCAATACGGGATATAAAGTTCCTAAATTTCAGAAAAATGTATCTTTTTGGTCATGCTTTAGATGGAAGGCACAAAGTTCCCAAATTTCAGAAAGATTTCATTATATTGATTTTGGACTCTCAATTAGAAAATAAATATGGTCATATAGGGTAAACTGGTCATATTACCTTAAATCAGAATTTTGTTGAAAACACGTCAGGGGATGAGCTCAGTACCAATCTTGTCCCAAACCGGTACTGGATTGACGGTCCTGTTTCTTTCCTCGGCATGAAAGGTTTGTACCGATACTGGACCAGACGGATGGGTTATTCCCATTTTTTATTAAACTATGTTGATTCTAATAAGTTTAACTTCAGCTTCAGTCTTACCGTATGTTACTAAAAAATGAAGAACATAATTTCTAATTGTCAAATCTTGACGATGATGTACAAGTGATAATCTTTCTAAAATTCTTGATGGAATTACAGTAGCAGCAATGAAAAACTCAGCCATGTATAAGCTAAACAATATGTGATTTTATAAAATTGGCCATGACAATAACGTTATTGTCATGACCACTTTTATAAAATTACATAAAAATTACGTATTGTTAACAAAAAAACTATCTTATATACTCTGGAGATCTCTTTTACATTTTAGATTTAAGTGAGATTTACATAAGACCTCTTAATTATGAATCAATCCAATGACAAAGCAATGTCTTTAAGAAAATCTACCTTCGGTAAAAATAATTTTACAATAACAAGCATGTGGGGTTGAATAATCAATTATTTGAGCATATTTGGTCACTTTTTCAAGAGAAGAACACAAGGAGATGCTCAACCTCAAGTAGTCAAGCAAGCTCAAATTAACTATCTGATAGTTTAGTCACATAAGCAATCTCAAAAGTTAGTTAAACTGCTAATATCTGATATTACGTTTATGTCATGCTATTATCTCAAAAGAAGGATCCTAACTACACTAGATATAACCTATGAAGATAGTTGGCCACCACTTTTAACAATAGTTGAAGCTGGATCAATTTGAACTCTGAACGTGGTATTTTTTAATTCATGTAGTTTTAAATTGTATTGCCTGACATGAATTTGACTAGTATATTTAATAAGTGTGAAAACACTTATCCTTTTACCACTTAATTATAATAATAACCAAGCTAAAACGTGTATTTTATGTCGTAAATGTCGGAATTATGCGTGGTTTGCGGTTTTTTTTTGTGATTTAGGATCAAACTGTGAAAAGGGAAGAAAACATGGGATTTCACGGGCTTTTATCGAAGAAAAAGACAAAAGACGAAGTCAAAAGATCAATAGTGCAAAAAGAACGGAAGTCCAAGGCCTATTCTAAAGATTTATCGAAGAAAAAGTCTAAAGACGAAAGTTTAATGAAGTCGAAGAACCAAGTCTAATAAAAGAAGAAAATTATAAGACAAGTTCAATTTATATCGACAAATCCCAAGACAACGTCGAGAAAGTCAAAGAATTTAAAAGACGAAAAGACGAGAAGAAAGAAGAAAGCATCAACACATGTTAATCCTCCTATAAATACCCTCCTAATGACACATTAGGAGGTGTTAGCTAATTTTACACATTAGTCTTTCCACTTTATTTTTCATGCACCTTTCATATTGTCATTTACTTAATTGTCTTTCTTTGAAGAATTCATGTAAGTGCTTTAATCTTGTTTTAAATCTTTGATTTTTAATCTTTTTAATTCAAGTTTATAATCATTCTCATTCTTCTCTTCTTGTTTTAAAATCTTTTGTTTGATTTATTTAATCTTCAAGTCTTAATCTTTATGCTTATTTTTATTAAAGTTTTCATCTTGTTGTTCTTATCAATGTTTTTATACAAATTAAGGTTTTAGCTTATTGAGATTTTTTCTTATTTTGTGTTTAGCTTATTTTAATTTAAGTGTTTTCAAAAGTTTAATCTTTTTCTTTTAGTTTATTTTATAAATCTTACTTATTTAATGTTTTGAAAGTTTCTATTTAGTGCTTATTTAGTTCTTTTTATTGTTGATTTGGTAAATTTTGGTAAGTGCTTATTAGACATAGCTTATTCGTTTTTGCTTATTTGCATTTTATTTGCATCAGAAAAGGGTTTACTTTTCCGACTGTTATTCCGATACCTCCATCGGAAAAAGGTTTTCCTTTCTGAAGATTATTCCAATAATTGCGATCGAAAAAAGGGTTTTGTATTCCGATCGGTATTCCAATAGAATTTGTTGATCAAACATTCCGACAGGCTTTCCGACGGTGTTTCCGATTAATATTCCGATAGTTTTCATTGATTGTTATTCCGATACATTTTTAGTATTCCGACTGTTATTCCGATGGGATTCCGACAGGGGGGTATTCCGATAGAATTTTAGTTTCTATTTTCTATTTTCTATTTTTATTTTATTTTCAAATTTAACTTTTCCCGCCATTTTTTTCTTAGTGTTATTATAAACTCGTTTTGTCTTAGTTTTATTTTTAAGGTTTCAAATTTACGTTTTGTCATGTTTTAAGTTTTCGCCATTTATTTTTAAAGCCTTTATTTTTATTTTATTTTAATTAATTACTCAACGCCATTTTCATTTTAAAATAGATAACCAACGACTATTCTTTCTTTTCACCAAAAGACGACTGAGTCGCACATTTAATCCACGATCAATTCGATTAGACACAATTCAAAGAATGCAATTTTTCAGTTATTAAAATGGCGCCGCTGCCGGCTCTTTTCGTGAAGATCAACGATTTATTGTGAGAGACGCGTTGGATCTTGGGATCCGTTCACTCGTGAACGTTATTTTTCGTGTAAAAAATTTTCAAAAATCCTAAAAATAAAAAATTTTCAAAAATCCAAAAACATTTATAAAATCATAAAAAGCATTTCTTTTTCAAAAAGTTTTGCACCAAAAATATTCCTCTTAATCCTCTATTGTGTTTAATTCTTTTTCTCAACCCCTCTTATTTTTAATTCTTCATGGATTCGTATGTTTATTGCGTAGGGTGTGGAAGACCATTGTATGGTTATCAAACTTGTCAATGGTGTACATGTGAGCGGTGCGGAAATGATATCGACAATACACAATTTGGATTTTGTCCCTCGTGCAATTCGATTAACTCATCATTTGCTTCTAATGCACTTACTTCCACCTCTTGCATATATTGTAGAAGCAATTCTCATTGTCATGTTTCGTGTCCGATTTGATACCCGTCTCATGACAGGCAAGAGCCGGGTTACACTTATGACAATGGTAATAGCTATCCACAAGACGCACCGGGTTTTTCTCAATACCCGTGTTGCAACAATTGTGGGGGCCCTCACGATACTTCTTATTGTCAGCCGATGAATTATTATGAGCCACATCCATGCTATACTTCCGGTTTTCAAATTTTTGAGCTCCCACGTTACACCGTCGATCATCAACCTTCCTTCGAACATTTGAGCCCCCACGAACAATAGGCCACTCTTGCTAAGCAATGTCAAAAAGTTCAAGAAGCTTTAAATAAATACATCGAAAAATGTCAAGAGGATCAACGACAAGAGCAAGTATCTAATCTTAGTGCTTATACTCCTCCTCTTGTGCGTCCATACTAGTATTATGATGATGATGACGAGGATGATATCTATGATCTCAACCCATCTTCTGAGATTACTACTCCTACTCTTGATATCCCTAATGCGTTTAAGGATAGTGATTCATCGACTGAGATTAGTGATTTTGCTCTCGACAAATTCTTTGATGAGGTTTCTGATGTGCCGACTTTTACGGTGCTTACTGACGAGGTCGCTCTTACGGATGACATTTCTCCATGTTATGAGAATTTCAAGTTTGAAATTTCTCCTTTTCACCCATTTCCACCGGGAGATGCGGGCAATGACGATTTATTCTCTCCGACTTATGAGAAGTTCACCGATGAACTTGCTCTTTTAAATAAGGTGGAAGACGTTATTCTTCTCGATCGATTGTTGAAAGTTCATCTTCTTATCTCTCAGATTGAAGCGTTGAATTCCACTCCTATCAATGAATCTTTACCTCCGTCTTTTACACCCATTGAGAATAATGACCCATTTATGAAAGAAATTGACAATCTCTCAATACCTCCGGGTATTGATGATGATGACACGGAGGGGGGTATTCTTTTTGATAATTTGCTGCATGAAGATATTGTCCCAAGTCCGCCTCCCGAGCACCTTTCATCGACTCCTTTAGAGACCATTACGGAGGATGAGTGCTTTGATCCGGGAGGTGACATTGACTACTTTATGATTGATAACCTTACGGCTTTGCCGCTTTCTGAGCATCAATTGTCTTTGGGGGATGACAATTTGCTTACTTTACCCACCCCACCTCCCGTGGATCGCGACCTCACATACTTTTCGTATGTTGAGAGGACTTTTCTACCTTTTAAGACTTACCCTCCCGTCTCTCCTTCATTGATGTCCTCCGGGAACGAGGACAAGGTCTTTGATCCCGGTATTACATTCGAGGCTTCCCCATGGACCATTTAATTCGGGGTCGAGTCAGGCTCGCGACTCGGTGAACAAAAACAAGCGCTTCTCGGGAGGCAACCCGAGTATCTATCATCTTATTCCGTTTTATAATAAGTGTAGGGGAGACCCTAGTATGTATTTGTTGTTTTCTTTCTTATCATGTGCAGGGATTCAAGCTTTCAAAGATCCATTCTTGATGACTTTTGACGACCCGTGATTCCGTGTTCCCGTACTCCCGGTTTAACCCTAAACTCTTTTGATTCTCTATTTTATTCTTCAATATTAAAATAGGAATCACTTTAGTTGTCTCTTCCTTAGCAAGATTTAAACAGCGTGCACAATGTCCTAAGTGTAGGGGAGTTTACTCCCACATGCTTAAACATTAAGGACAATGTTTATATTAAGTGTAGGGGGACTTTTATCGAAGTTAAATGGGCTTTTCCTTGTATTTGTCTTCATTTTGACCGGAAAAAATGATTTTTCGACATTTTTCAAAATTTTTAATATATTTTGGCCTAGTATTTTCCTTTGTTGTCGTTATTTTCTTTCATTGCTAGAATAATTTTTTAATAAAAGGGTTTTAATAAGTTTAGATGTCTTTGATATATTAGGCCCGTTATGAATCTTTTGACTCAACCCGAGTTTACTTATCCAAGTTTACTCTAGCTAGTATCCTTAACGTGTTTAAGTCAAGTTTTGCTAGGCTTTTATATATGGAACTTTAAAACACGAAAGTCTTAACTCTTACGAGTTAAGAACAAGAACTTTTCGCAAGTTCCTATAATTGATCCTAGAAAGTCGTTTATCAAGGTAACTTTAAAATGCAAATTCTAAAACTTGAAAAAGTCTAAGAAGTTGCAAGATCCTATAGATGACTTGAAAACCCAAAAATTTGATTTAATAGGCTAAGCATCCACGAGTCTCATTCCTTGAGATTTTAAATTGTAGAGAACGAGAGATGATAGAGTCAATTATAAGTTTGGTATTCTTTCATGAATATATGTGAGTTAATTATGAGCTTTTTCTCCCATCGCTTGTTTATAAATTTAATTGCAATAAGTAAGGTCGTACGATTTGAAAAGTTACTTAGCTTCTAGCACAAGATCGTTTAAAAGTTGTTCGGTATTAATTAGAGTTCATAGCCAAGGCATAACTTATTGAAGCGGGATGCGAAGATTGGCGAGTCCGAAAAGGCCCTAACAAGGCATGAGGGTTACATTTTGTTGCTAAAGATCCCAAGTGATCTGAAAAATCATTTATCAAAAATCAATATGAAGGATCGAGACACACGACGAAAAGCGAATACTCCCCTAAAGATCATGAAGAAGTCTATCCAAAAAGGCCCTAACAAGGTATGAGGATAAATAGATCCAAGTCCTAAAAGGAGGCGGATCGTTGTATATCAAAATCCCAAATAAAGATTGGAGAAAAATGAAGAAGTCGTGTTCCAAGTATAAAGAATCTCTCAAAACTTCAAGTGAAGAAATTCGTATTATGAAGAGAAGACCATTATTTCATGAACGTCTCTTAAGATTTGAAATATGAAGTCAATGCGAGATATCGATCCGAGAAAGGTCTCAAATCGTGAAGCGAGTTATGCCAAGATATGAACTTTATGAGGTCTCGAGAAGAAGTTTTAATAGATTTTGTCCTTTAGCTAACTATTGATTAAATCGTCCTACTTTATTTTCAGCCTAAATAACTATCAAATAAGTCAACAATGCATCCTCGTGATCATTCAAGACAACAATAAAATATAAGAGATACACCTAGGAATAAGGGAGTCTAAGTGAATAATTGGGCCACATGAGTGAGTGTTAGTCTGCTAACTTATAATAACAATGATCTCGTTTTTAAGCTTGGTTTGGGGAACACGAAACTTGGGGGTGATAAACATTCATCACAATCCAAAGCCCTAATGTAAGTCTTTGATCTCTTTACTTGTTTTTCTTCCTTCAAATATTTTGTTATCTTCTATCTTTTTACGTCTCCTTAATGTCCTGTGTTCAAATAAAGGCCAAGGTAGGTTAATTATGATGGAAAATGTAAAACTTGCTTTGTAATTAATGCATTGCATGAGGGCATTGCAATGGTCAAGTGTAGGGGATTTAATAAGTGCGAAAACACTTATCCTTTTACCACTTAATTATAATAATAACCAAGCTAAAACGTGTATTTTATGTCGTAAATGTCGGAATTATGCGTGGTTTGCGTATTTGTTGTGATTTAGGATCAAACTGTGAAAAGGGAAGAAAACATGGGCTTTCACGGGATTTTATCGAAGAAAAAGACAAAAGACGAAGTCAAAAGATCAAGAGTGCAAAAAGAACGGAAGTCCAAGGCCTATTCTGAAGATTTATCAAAGAAAAAGTCTAAAGACGGAAGTTTAATGAAGTCTAAGAACCAAGTCTAATAAAAGAAGAAAATTATAAGACGAGTTCAATTTATATCGACAAATCCCAAGACAACGTCGAAAAAGTCGAAGAATTTTAAAGACGAAAAGACGAGCAGAAAGAAGAAAACATCAACACATGTTAATTCTCTTATAAATACCCTCCTAATGACACATTAGGAGGTGTTAGCTAATTTGACACATTAGTCTTTCCACTTTATTTTTCATGCACCTTTCATATTGTCATTTACTTAATTGTCTTTCTTTGAAGAATTCATGTAAGTGCTTTAATCTTGTTTTAAATCTTTGATCTTTAATCTTTTTAATTCAAGTTTATAATCATTCTCATTCTTCTCTTCTTGTTTTAAAATCTTTTGTTTGATTTGTTTAATCTTCAATTCTTAACCTTTATGCTTATTTTGATTAAAGTTTTCATCTTGTTGTTCTTATCAGTGTTTTTATACGAATTAAGGTTTTAGCTTATTGAGATTTTTGCTTATTTTATGTTTAGCTTATTTTAATTTAAGTGTTTTCAAAAGTTTAATCTTTTTCTTTTAGTTATTTTATAAATCTTACTTATTTAGTGTTTTGAAAGTTTCTATTTAGTGCTTATTTAGTTCTTTTTATTGTTGATTTGGTAAATTTTGGTAAGTGCTTATTAGACATAGCTTATTCGGTTTTTCTTATTTGCATTCTATTTGCATTGGAAAAGGGTTTACTTTTCCGACTGTTATTCTGATACCTCCATCGGAAAAGAGTTTTCCTTTCCGATGGTTATTCCGATAATTGCTATCAGAAAAGGGTTTTGTATTCCGATCGGTATTCACATAGAATTTGTTGATCAAACATTCCGACAGACTTTCCGACGGAATTTACTGACGGTGTTTCCGATTAATATTCCGATAGTTTTCATTGATTGTTATTCCGATACATTTTTAGTATTCCGACTGTTATTCCGATGGGATTCCGACAGGGGGGGTATTCCGATAGAATTTTAGTTTCTATTTTCTATTTTTATTTTAATTTTATTTTCAAAGTTAACTTTTCCCGCCATTTTTTTCTTAGTCTTATTATAAAATCGTTTTGTCTTAGTTTTATTTTTAAGGTTTCAAATTTACGTTTTGTCATGTTTTAAGTTTTCGCCATTTATTTTTAAAGCCTTTATTTTTATTTTATTTTAATTAATTACTCAACGCCATTTTCATTTTAAAATAGATAACCAACGACTATTCTTTCTTTTCACCAAAAGACGACTGAGTCGCAATTTCAACTGTAATCAATTGGAATCGAGTCGAGACAAAACGAATTTTTAACGAGTAAGATTTTTTCAGTTATTAATATTCTCGCGTACAGTTGTGGTATGAGTTTTGACCAGTCAATAACTTATCTAAGGTAATTCTAATAATGATGGTTGTATTAATGGTAAACATCTGTGCAGGGGTGAAACTGTTCCTACAAATACTCATGATATCCCCTGCATCAATGATCCACTTGGAGAGCTAACATCTGTGGCGAATGGCTACTCAGTCTAAGTTTAGAGGCTGCAACCCTAGGTGGAATAGCTCTTGGAAATCAGGTAATATTCTTTAATTTTAATATGGGAAAAGGTCCAAGCCCAAACACAATAAAAAATTTAGTTTCCTTGACACAAAAACGGTTAAATCACATAAAGTATATATGTTTAACTGGAAACCGATATAAGGTCTAGCATAAACACGTTAATTAATATCTTCCCATGTTTATTCAAACTGAAATAATGCACAAAACACGCGTAATTACGATAAGAGTATGCCGAGCACAAATAAAACCTTATAAGGGATTAAATTGACAACCAGTATAACATATCTACGAACGTTGGTTTCAAAAAATATGTAAATGTTAGTTCCAACTTTTTTTATATATTACCAATAACATTCAGCATATATTTTATTCCTTTAAATTCGGCTTCAATATTGGTTTAACTAAATATACACGACTCTCTCATTCATATATTTACCTCAAATCGTTCGACTTCTTGAATCTCACAAAACGTAATATCATTCGATTGCAGATAAAGAAGAAAACGCTAGAAGATAAACATACTACTTATAATATACTTCCTAACTAATCATAGACTATACGTATCTTCTTCAATCATTCAATGTTTTCATCCTACAGGTAATATTACAATCAAGATGAATGACAGATTAACACATGGTATGTGCATTCACAAACCCCTAATATCAATATCATATATCCTTTCACAATCCCCTAATATCATTTGGTCTCTGGTTTCTTTGCAACCATTTATAGCCTATTGTAGGTTGATGTTTCAGTTCAAATCATATATCATTTTAACAAAACCCTAATATCATCGATCTATGGTTTTTAGATTAGTGTTTAACAGAAAAAAAGGTACTCCTCATTTTCTCAAAACCATAATAATGAACTATGTTAGTTTTTTTAGATTGTGCATGCATATGTTGGTTTCTTTGGATCTTTTACGGGTTGGTCATTTGATTTGTTTTGAAGGTATACAATTTATCTCCTCATTAGTGTAGTTAAAAATGGAGCGACTCAGTTTTACTTTTGATTTTGCTTAGTTTTATTTGTTTTATGTTTAGATATCATGGTCTACGGGACTTATTTCGTTGTAAGCACTTACCATGTAACATTTAATTATGTAAAATTCATTTTCGATAATTTGAAGCCATTAAAACTGAGTATACAATTACAAGCATGTATGTATAGATTTGGTTACTTTGTTTTTCATATAACCACGATTCGTATTTAATTACATGCTTTAAAGGAAGGACATGAAAAGCTTTTGGCTTCAGCAAATACTGTTACTAATCTTGGTATTGTTCTCTTTTGTCTACTTACAAAATCTCTTGATAAACTATTGCAATATGTGGTCTTACTCGATGGATTAGTAATTGTAGGTTGTGCATTATTAAGTCCATTGTGGAGACTGATGAATCAACTTTATGGTATTCTATCTAATGCAGTCCTGGCTTGCATAAGGCAAAGAGGTGAAGAATATAACAAGGTTTCTATCTCAATTCTTTAAGGTGTGGAACAAGGCACGCGCGCCAGGTTAAACTTTCATGTATCATTAATCATAACGTTGACAACCAACACATTCCCTCTGTCAAAATCTCCTAAATTGCACATTCCATCAAAACCTTAATCTTCAAATGATATGTTTTGGATGATCAAATTCAAACGGTTAGTCTTGGTTTAATAGATTGATATGAACATAAGGATCTGAATTCCGGTCTTGCATATATTTCATGTAGTCAGAAATTACGTCACCATCCAAATCAGTTTCCGGTGATTTCTTTAAGTGTGGAAATCCAGACAGGTACTCTTTTCACCAAAGCTTTGTGTTTGCTAATTGTATGTTTTTTTACATTTCGTATGTTTGATGTAAATGTATGAGAGTCATGAATACTGCATATGTTAAATATCTATATGCACAGCGCTAGAACATAATGTGTAGGTTGTGTCTCTCTTGCTTACATTTTATCTTTTTACACTGCTAGCACCACCTTCACATCTATTTCGTGAGGAGTCAACAAAAGTTTTTGATTGATCTATCTTTCTATGCCTAGCGAATCCCAAGCATTCAGGTTTGATTTTACGTCAACGAGCTACGTCCCCTGAGAATATTTTATAGAATCTAATATATTGTAATGGTCAGCTCAGCGGGCCTTTTTATTAGCTTGAAGCTAAGATGCGAAAAGGACATAAGTTTTAGTATTTAATTGAATATCTAACGTACAACTGGAGGCAATTACTTAGTTTCGTAAATTGCTTTTGATAGGAACAAATTTTGTACATTGTTTTACAGAGCTGCTTATAGTTATCTAACTATATCCAATTATTTTTTCTTTTACATTGCAACATGCATGTTTAGATCCACTATAGAGTCTGATCCCCGTAGTCTCTCATGCTATCTTGACTATGCATTCACAGGCGCAGCAGCGACTGAGTCCTAATGGTGTAGTATAAATGCCTTATAGACCATACTTTACGAGTCTACCTGGTGGTCTGAGTGATGTAGGTGCTGATGCTAAAAAGTGGGCAAACCAAGGTTTAGATCTGAATGCAGGTATAGATGATAAGTTGCTGAGATGGATCTTTTACTAATGGTGGATGAGCAGTTATAGATGTATCAGCATATGGCTGCAAACAGCGGGGTATCAAGAGGAAAACGCAAGCTTAGGTTTAAATTTTGTTATCCAAAAACCGACATACTTTTATTCACTCCACTGCCAAACAATGACATAATCCACCACAACTAACAGGAGACTTTTTCACAAATATTAACATGGTACTTTGGCAATATGCTGTGTGCAGGAGATGAGGGAGTATCATTTTTTTAAATGCTGATATATTATTGTTTATTACGGGATATAGAGTACTTTTATTATTCTATGTTCATCAGCTATAAGGAAATGATTGCCTTTATACGAAAATTTCTGATTCAGTGAATCTTAATCTCCTATTCTAGTTATAGCAACTCGACAGTAAAGAAAAAATGGGACCCCAATGAAGTTCATTTAGAAGATGTCCCCGTAAACGCAGTGCAGGTCTTTATTCAATCACCCATTACAGCAGCCATCCAAACACCCTCTATCAACAACCAAAAACCCTCTTACAACACTCATTTAAACACCCTTTATCCCACTTTAGTAGATAGTGCAAGATAATATCAAATTTGTCTCTTCTTTTGAATCAGATTTTGGTTGTGGCATAAGATGATCTTAAACAATTTTATGATCAAACAAGTGGAAGCAGTCTGTGGGTAAGAACAAAACTAAGATGCCTTACAAAGCTTATCTAAATACCCATAGTGTCCAATCAGTGATAAGTTATTGTACTATATTACACATCGAGTAGTTGTACATGAATCTTATTAATGTTTTGTAGGGTTTCAGGGGTGTGAGCAAGGATCTATCAACTGTACATATAACGGACCCGGTAAGCGATATTTTACTGTTGTGCAGTTTCATACCCCAAAAGTTTGGTTAATCCAAACGCCCCTTTGATCATTTTTGTGCACTTACAGCAATATGTGTAGTTTTGTGCCGGTTTTACGGATGGGTGGGTCGGGAAGCTTAACAATTATTCAAATTGGACAACTTTTATGTGCAGGTAGCCCGACCACTAGACAAACTCACCATTTTTGTCTATTGTTTTATAGTTAACTACCATCTTTGAGTGACAAATACATAATTAAGCATTACTAAATTCAATTACATTACTATATTTGAATTATAAATGAATGATTATGAACACATAAATCTGAGAATTAAACCGATAGCTATTGAATAATTTCACATTATCTATGTTGATCCCTTTGGTTGGATCTATATTCTGTTAAGAATTAGTATATGTGACAACCGCGGTTTTGAGGTTCGTCACTTAGTTTTGTTTTGTGCTAGTTACGTGTCTTTACGTGTTTATGTGCTAATTGGAGTGTATAGATTGTGGTTTGGATATCGTTTCCGATACGGGGTACCTTGTGAGTGAAACGATGTGTGATGATTTCATGTTCATGAGCTCACATGGTAGTGACTATGAAATGAGATGGTGTTATTTAGTGGTTTTACGTATACGTATATGTATTATAAAAAATCGTATTTTTACGATTTACGGTTTAGCATTTTGAGGTCTCAGAAGAGGTATATAGTCACGGGAGTATTTTTCGGGATGGTTTTAAGTCATTTAGGACTTAAATATAAAGTTTATTTCAAATTCCAAGAGTTTTTATAAAACTGTATATTTTACGTCTTTTACGGTAAACGCGTAAATTTGACTAGTTTTACGGTTTTGAGGTTTTGGAGGTTTTAGGAGTTGTAATAAATTAAGGAAATTTAAGGTAATATTAGTAGTGTAATATTAAATAATAAAAATAAAAAAAATAAAAAAAAGAAGGGGAGGGTCCGTTATACACGAATTAAAGAGAAAAAAAAGAAAGATTTAAGGAAAGTGGGCTTTGGGTTGGACTAGGATTCACCCACACCCTATATAATATTTTTATCAAAATCAAAAGTCATTATTTTTCTTCCTGGAGTCTTTGGCCAACGGTTCACGGAGAGTTTTTAGGGTTTCATAGGTTTTTTTCATCTTCCATAAATCTTAAGGTAAAACCTTCATAATCCCTTTTTAATTTAATTGTTTTTAATGTTTATATAATCATCTTATGATGGATTTAGGTTAGGGTTTAGATAAAAATCTGTATATTAATGAAATCATAATGATTAGGTGGTTTAGGGCTTGTAATTAGTGGGATTATGGGTAATTAATTAGGTTAATTTAATTAAACCCGTTTTTAAAAACTGGGCAGAATTTAGGGTCAATTGTTTTGATCATATAGCGAGTTCTACAAACTCTTATTTTGCGATCCAAGTATCCCTAAAAAGGTAATTGAAGTGGCTTTCCAATGCAAGAAACGAGAACTAAATTGGAAGTGAGGAAGTGGGTCAAAAACAGGTTACAACAGTCGGAGGTCTAAACAGTTTCGAAATCAGCCTGTTTTCTTTTTAAGTTTTGGGTTGTTTGGGGTACATAGGTTTGCATTGGGACCTTCAAACGAGCATGGCAGATGGGTTATATATTACAGGAAGTATCTGCATTGGGGCTAAGAATGTGGGTTAGGGTAAGACCCCCTAATCATAACAAACTTTTTGTATGTTTAAAATCAGTAAAATCTTGATAGACAAATATATATATATATATATATACATATATATATATATATATATATATATATATATATATATATATATATATATATATATATATATATATATATATATATATATATATATATATATATATATATATATATATATATATATATATATATATATATATATATATATATATATATATATATATATATATATATATATATATATATATATATATATATATATATATATATATATATATATATATATATATATATATATATATATATATATATATATATATATATATATATATATATATATATATATATATATATATATATATATATATATATATATATATATATATATATATATATATATATATATATATCGGGGCCTTAACAGTAGCTTTAAGGTTGGGGCAAGTGGGAGATGTTAGCTAACATATGTAAGGGCATAAGTATTCCCTCTACAGAGATCATGGGTATGTTTAGGTGGGCGTTTGACTTATAGTTTGGAGACCTAAAAGTTGGGACTGTTTTGTGTAAAATACGAACGGGATAGTTATCAAACTTAACCAAGTTAAGGACTTGTTAGGGAAGGGTAATGGGGTGTTTAGAGCATATTAATGAGGGTCATATATGGGATAAGGCTAGATGTCCATCATAGGTTGATGAGCCGTTTTAGTGGTTGGTTCATGTTTTGATTATGTGTTTTTGGTTTGTTAGCTTTTTGCTAGTACGAGGAATTTTGGAGAAGCTCAATCAGGTGAGTTTCATAGTCCCATGTTTACTAATGATTTTGACTTCCAGATGGGATGGAAGAGACACTGTGTTGTTTTATAAATTATGCTGTGAATGTTTTGGTGTTTGGTGATGGACTTGTGTGTGCATAGTTATGTGATTAACTGCTAGTTGATTCTTGATTGTTTATGTTTTGACTTGGTACCAAGGGGATATTGGCAAGGCGGGGCCTTGGGATTGGTTCATAGGTGTTTGGACGCCTATGGGAGTATGGTTTTGGTAAGGCTGGGAGCCTTGGATTTGGATTTGTTTTGGTTGTTTAATCTTGAATATTAGTTGTTAATGCATGTTTGTATCACATTGTCCATATGTTATTATTTGGTTATTATTCACAGCTTATGGTTCGGTTTTGGCGTTGGAGTCTAAACCTATGACTCTCACCAACTTTATGTTGACGTGTTTTAGTGTCTCTTTCAGGTGATACTAAGGTAAAGTGTGAGAACATAAGTGGCTAGGATTTGGAGAGCGTAGGAATGTATTTAGAAGGAGATCCCCGTTCCTTCTTAGTTTCTTTTGATTATTAAATAAGTGATATTGTTGGCACCTATATGTTTGTTTTGGTTATGTTATTTGTTTGTCTTGGGTAAGAGGTAGGACTGTTACCTACTTACCTAGATTCCTGCGTTATTGAGATATTGTCATGACTTTTGTGTCACCGTTTTATGACATTTCTTATTCATATAGTTATCTCTATAGACACGCCATGTTGTGATGATATCCATACGTCGCGCCCCATATTCCGCCATGGTGGGGTGTGACAGAATGGTATCAGAGACAATGGTTATAGAGAATTAGGTTGTCTAGTTGCGTAGCCTAGTCTATAGCTTAAGGGTCCCTGCATATAGGCGTCATAGGAGTATGTGTGCATTTTATATTAATTGATGTGTTTGGATATTATTTATTGCGATGTTTTGACTAGTATGAATTGAACCATAGTATGTTCATACTTAGCCACATGTTATTTTCTTTTCGGGTGACTAGTGAAGGTTGAACCATAATCATCCACGCTAGTCATTGTCGTATTTTGCTTAAATTGTACATTATAGTACATAATTTGGTACATGGTAGTGTCTATCTTTTATTGGGGTATTTTATGTACCCGAGGTATAGTATTTTTCTTTTGATGTTTAAGTCATGTTTCCTAAGAAACATGTGGTGGTTCGAGTTATTAGGAGTAGGTGGATATGAAGGATTTTAGGCTGTTTCCACTCTAATGGGCGATATGACTTATAACTGATTATATTTTCGTTTTGGATTTAGTCTATGCTATTTTAGCTAGACTATGAATTTATGTATTTCAAGAGTTTGACTATGTTATTTAAATAGTTGGAGTTTTTGACCTTATTGTTTATGTGGTTATGAGCTTATGTGAGTAGATGGTTATATGTGTTATGTGTTATATTGATTCTTATAAGTGTCATCATAGGAGGGAGTGCATTGGGGAAAGGGTAATTGTATAAGTATGGTGGCCAACATAATTATACAAGTACCACAACTTCAATGGGTTCCCAAGTATGATTGCGTGAAAGAGGGTTAGTACATGCTTGTATATGATGGGATGTGGATTATTGGTATATTTATAATATATGGGTTTATGTAACGGCTGCCTACGATATGGCTATTTTTTTAGTGTGTTTTATGTTTTGAGTTATAGTCGTGTTGTGTGATTATGAGGTCACACGATATGGGTTGGTTTTGGTAATGGGTTTTGTGCCTTGTTGTGGCATGGTGAGATGGTGAGAAGGTGATTACTCCTATGGAAAAACGAGTGTATGACGCGATCGATTGACTTGATATGTATGATAACGAGTATGTTTTGGGAGATTTAATAGGTATATATATGCGGATGTATATATACTACTATGTGTTAAGTTATGATATATGGTCGTTCAGTAGTTATTATAACTTGAACGTACCTTGTGTTTGCTCGTGTTTTATGGTGCTGGAGTTTGATGGAGTTCCAACGACGTTTTGAGTCTTTTGATGTG
Organism: Glebionis coronaria; assembly: GCA_025667525.1. Classification (NCBI taxonomy): domain Eukaryota; kingdom Viridiplantae; phylum Streptophyta; class Magnoliopsida; order Asterales; family Asteraceae; genus Glebionis; species Glebionis coronaria. The sequence continues at coordinate 71,234 of JANFOE010002470.1, read as the reverse complement.
TGTCTACATTCGGGTATGTATTTAATTATTGAGAACCACTAAATTTTCTTACAAATAAGTGTGGATGATTATAGGAAAACGGTTTTGAAAATAATTTGTAAGTGTATGGCATGATATCGTGACTTACATATTTTTTTAAGTTTGTGGTAGTAAGCTATAAAAAAAATTTGTCTTGAAAATAATTGGATTAGTTTTCTATGTAACATGTGATAATACATTTAAAGGGGTAAAGAAATTTTACAAAAAATTTCTTAAGTGTAATTAAAATTTTAGAAGTATTTAACTAGACAGCAAGAGTAAAAGGGAGATTTTATTATAGTAATGATAATAATAACACCATACCTTGTAAACGTGTAGTAGCTTAGTTATAACCAGCCTAAATGGATTTTATAAAATAATAATAACAATGTAGAATAAAATGAAAATAAAACACTGTATGTTATAAACATGTATTGGTTTCAAAATAACAAGTGAAATAAGTTTAATATGGGAATAAGATAATGGTTAGAATAAGATTGTAGTATACTAACTAGTTGATATTTGGATATAATGATGAAGATAAACGGATGAGTTATTGATTAAAAATGAGTATGATTGATTTTGGTAGTACTGAAGTTTGGTTCTTATGAGGAGTAACTAAATGGGGCGAAAGTTTAAAATTTTCTAATATATCGAAATTTGGTAATACTAATCGTGAAGAGTCTGAATTTTACGCTGTTGGCACACTCCATTGATCTTTCGGATTACATTGTTTTGTTTTCAGTTGTTTTGGCTAGGGTTCGTTTTACCCTATATTTTATTTTGGGACACGATTGTTTGGAATTCTTTTGTTACACATCATGGTTGATTTATTTAAGCGGTTGTGGGAATGTTAGGATGAGAGGATAGAGTTGGGTAGTATTACTTATGGTTAGATACTATAATGGAGAGATGTGTTTTGGTTTAAAGGTTGGTTGAAGTACCATTAGGAGATTTATGAAAGTACTAGCGGATGTGAGGGTAGAGTAGAAAGTTTATACTAATGGAAAGGTTGGGTAAATAACACGCAAGGTATTGGTATAGTTATGGAGGCAAGGTAGTAGTAGACACGTGAAGGGAAAACAGGAATGTAAAAGAATGATTGGTAGGAGGCTAATTAACGGTGAAGTACAACAAGTAAGGAAGAGTGAGCCATTGAGGGGTTGAAGTACTTCTAGAAATATTGTGGTAGACGAGTTGAAGTTAGAAGCTACTACGTAGTGTGAAGTTCCTAGGTAACATCATGGAGACGAGAAGGAGTGCGTAAAGAGCTACATCGCGAAGCAAGGAGCTGAAAGGACTACGTGTCGGCTGCAAGAAGGATGCAAGAGATTTCGAAGGAGTCACAAAAGTTGCGAGGACTGGAAAGGTGACAAGCACTATGATGGGAAATTTACGTATGGTTCGTGACGAAGAAGGGCAGATCGAGTATCGGAGTGGAGCTACAAAGAGCTGAACCGGTGGATCGTGATGAAATGAATACATGACATGGGAGATTAAGAACTCGTGGAAGTAACAAAGGGAGTCGAGTGACTACGCTGATAGAATTTTTATGGCAATCAATATCGAGGGATGAGAAGTGAAGCTGAGCTGAATAAGTTTCATGGAGAAGTGATTAGAGAGTCGGTTTTTTGAAGGTGTTATGAAAGATCTTTGGAAGAGACAGCTATGCATTATCCAATGCACTAGTGATTTCCATAGATTTGATGAATGAAGTATGAAATTTTTGTTGAACGGGGTAGTGTAGGAATAAGGGAGAACCATGGAAGGAGAGAACCAAGTATTCCTAGAAGATGATGATTGAAAATACCTGATGTTGGGTGCAAGATCAAAGTAGAAGTATGAGATTTGAATAAGAATTCAAAATATGGCTTAGTAGAAAAATGGAAACTAATGTGGGTATAAGATGAGAGTGTGATCCGCATGGAATCACATGAAACTCTAGTCTGTCCCTATTAGGAGGGAGTAGGAGAACTGGTTGTGAGAAAATTAAACAAGTGAAGCTACTTGGAAAATTTTGGCGTATAGATGACTAGACAGACTTAGTTAGTGGAGCTGGATTATTATATATGCCTAGAATGCTAGATGCATTTGGGGTACGAGACGTAGAGAATGATCTATACATATCATGAACGTCTCCAACACATATTTAATCATCTTGATTGAACATTTGGAAAAGGTGATGGATGGAGTTAAGTGATGAAAGAAAATTGCAAGGCCAAGTACCATCTGGGAAAGGCAAGCATAGTCGATGAGACATGGAATAAGAAGAATGAAGTGAAGCTGAGACGAACTTGAACTATATAGATGACGTATTAGGTTGGTTTGGATGAAGGATGTAGGTTGCACGAGTTGAGTTGTCTAAAGCAGAGAACGCGTCAACATGTATGTTGCGTGGCTTGGACAAGCATATGGAGAAAAGGGACGTAGACTATACTTCCTACATAGATAGGAGTAGCTTAGAAAGGGCAATGTAAGGACGAAATTGGTGAAAGTGACTAGAGTTGGGTGATAGTCGATAGACTGACTAAGTCATCTCATATTTCAAGAAGAATGAGTAGTCACGTAGTTGAGAAGTTGGAAGGATTGCATACGGATGTGATGGAATAGAGGGTTTTGCGTAAAAGTTAGCCTAATATGTACGGAATGCCTTATGAAAGATTATGGCAAAGGAAGAAACGATGGGAAGCATCACATCGTGATGTATGGTAGGAGTTGAGGAAGAAGAAGGAAGTGTGTATAGAAGCGGAGCATGAATAAAATAGGTCGAGATAGGAACCGAAGGTAAAAACTTTGGTAGAGCTTAATGAGTAGAATAAAGCACAACGCAGGCTAATACTGTCGTGGTGTAGAAAAGGAAATGGCACTGACCTATACTGATTGTTTGGGAGGCTTAGTATCGAGAATCAAATGGATGAGGAGTTATAGGTGTAATGTGCCATAGGGACGAAGGGCTTGGTCTAACTGAGACAAGATGAGGAGCAATATGACCTTGAAGATAAGACATTGTGTAGGTATAAAAGAAGTGTATAGGTGCAACTATGAGCTATCTAAATTTAATGGAAGTAGTTGTAGCATGGGTTTGGATGGCAGTTGATAGACTAACTGAGATAACCGTCCTTTTGATGATGTGTATAGATCATAAGTTGATTTGGATTGGAAGAACTAATGGATATGTGAAAGACCGTCATAGGTCACTTTGTAAGGAAATTGGAATTTTTAAGTAGTTTGGGGTACGGACTAAAGGGAGTTGATGAACATGATTGTATATGAGTATATCCAGCTAACTAGAGAAGGATGGGCAAGTGAGATATTTATACAACCTTAGGAGTTACAATGAGGACGTGAGTGATTGATTTAGAGGCAGTTAGGAAGCTCATTAGCGATGGTTGAGTTTTCATATAATGATAGTTATCATACTAGAAGTTGGTAAGTGTCATTTGAGGCACTATATGAAAGGATAGGGTGAGTTGTCCTCATTGTGGACTAGAATTGGTGAAAGAGGCTACTAATGTGGTAATGGTGTTTGTGGAAGGGATGAGAGCAACAAGGGAGACTATATAGAGAAGGAGGAAACCACTAGAGTTAGTGACCAAGTTGTGTATGAAGTTTCACCCATAGTAACGGGTGGTATGTTTTGGTAAAATGGAAGAGTTGATGTAGAGTTTTGAAGGTCCATTTATGATCTTTGGAAAGATCGGACCAGTATCTTATGAGTATAGAATTACCTGGGGAAAATGAGTGGTATACATGATATATTTCATGTATTGAGATTTGGTAAATGTTGTTTGAGAATGCATATTAGCATGTACGGTTATTCGGGACTTGTGTTAATAAGAGTCTTTGTTTTATCAAAGAGTCATTTGTGAGATTTATTGACTGTGAGGTCAAGAGTTTGGCAATGAATTTAAATATTGTTGGTTAGTATATGTGGTAATTTGAGACTTGAACTAAAGTTCACGTGGAAATGGGAGGAGTTCATTTAGAACAAGTATCCTCAGTTGTTTGCTAATGGTATGTTTGATCCTAAGGAGTAAATCTCGGGACGAGATTTCTATTAGGAGGGAGTGATGTGACAACCGCGGTTTTGAGGTTCGTCACTTAGTTTTATTTTGTGCTAGTTACGTGTCTTTACGTGTTTATGTGCTAATTGGTGTGTATAGATTGTGGTTTGGATATCATTTCCGGTACGGGGTACCTTGTGAGTGAAACGATGTGTGATGATTTCATGTTCACGAGCTCACATGGTAGTGACTATGAAATGAGATGGTGTTATTTAGTGGTTTTACGTATACGTATATGTATTATAAAAAATCGTATTTTTACGATTTACGGTTTAGCATTTTGAGGTCTCGGAAGAGGTATTTAGTCACGGGAGTATTTTTCGGGATGGTTTTAAGTCATTTAGGACTTAAATATAAAGTTTATTTCAAATTCCAAGAGTTTTTATAAAATTGTATATTTTACGTCTTTTACGGTAAACGCGTAAATTTGACTAGTTTTACGGTTTTGAGGTTTTGGAGGTTTTAGGAGTTGTAATAAATTAAGGAAATTTAAGGTAATATTAGTAGTGTAATATTAAATAATAAAAAGAAAAAAAATAAAAAAAAGAAGGGGGAGGGTCGGTTATACACGAATTAAAGAGAAAAAAAAGAAAGATTTAAGGAAAGTAGGTTTTGGGTTGGACTAGGATTCACCCACACCCTATATAATGTTTTTATCAAAATCAAAAGTCATTATTTTTCTTCCTGGAGTCTTTGGCCGACGGTTCACAGAGAGTTTTTAGGGTTTCATAGGTTTTTTTCATCTTCCATAAATCTTAAGGTAAAAACTTCATAATCCCTTTTTAATTTAATTGTTTTTAATGTTTATATAATCATCTTATGATGGATTTAGGTTAGGATTTAAATACAAATCTGTATATTAATGAAATCATAATGATTAGGTGGTTTAGGGCTTGTAATTAGTGGGATTATGGGTAATTAATTAGGTTAATTTAATTAAACCCGTTTTTAAAAACTGGGCAGAATTTAGGGTCAATTGTTTTGATCATATAGGGAGTTCTACAAACTCTTATTTTGCGATCCAAGTATCCCTGAAAAGGTAATTGAGGTGGCATTCCAATGCAAGAAACGAGAACTAAATTGGAGGTAGGGAAGTGGGTCAGAAACAGGTTACAACAGTCGGAGATCAAAACAGTTTTGAAATCAGCCTGTTTTCTTTTTAAGTTTTGGGTTGTTTGGGATACTTAGGGTTGCATTGGGACCTTCAAACGAGCATGGGAGATGGTTTATATATTATAGGAAGTATCTGCATTGGGGCTAAGAATGTGGGTTAGGGTAAGACCCCCTAATCATAACAAACTTTTTGTATGTTTAAAATCAGTAAAATTTGGATAGACGAAAGTATATATATATATATCGGGGCCTTAACAGTAGCTTTAAGGTTGGGGCAAGTAGGAGGTGTTATCTAACATATGTAAGGGCATAAGTATTCCTTTTACAGAGATCATGGGTATGTTTAGGTGGGTGTTTGACTTATAGTTTGGAGACCTAAAAGTTGGGACTGTTTTGTGTAAAATACGAACGGGATAGTTATCAAACTTAACCAAGTTAAGAACTTGTTAGGGAAGGGTAATGAGGTGTTTAGAGCATATTAATGAGGGTCATATATGGGAGAAGGCTATATGTCCATCATAGGTTGATGAGCCGTTTTAGTGGTTGGTTCATTTTTTGATTATGTGTTTTTGGTTTGTTAGCTTTTTGCTAGTGCGAGGACTTTTGGAGAAGCTCAATCAGGTGAGTTTCATAGTCCCATGTTTACTAATGATTTTGACTTCCAGATGGGATAGAAGAGACACTATGTTGTTTTATAAATTATGCTGTGAATGTTTTGGTGTTTGGTGATGGACTTGTGTGTGCATACTTATGTGATTAACTGCTAGTTGATTCTTGATTGTTTATGTTTTGACTTGGTACCAAGGGGATATTGGCAAGGCGGGGCCTTGGGATTGGTTCATAGGTGTTTGGACGCCTATGGGAGTATGGCGTTGGTAAGGCTGGGAGCCTTGGATTTGGATTTGTTTTGGTTGTTTAATCTTGAATATTAGTTGCTAATGCATGTTTGTATCACATTGTCCATATGTTATTATTTGGTTATTATTCACAGCTTATGGTTCGGTTTTGGCGTTGGAGTCTAAACCTATGACTCTCACCAATTTTATGTTGACGTGTTTTAGTGTCTCTTTCAGGTGATACTATGGTAAAGTGTGAGAACATAAGTGGCTAGGATTTAGAGAGCGTAGGAATGCATTTAGAAGGAGATCCCCGTTCCTTCTTAGTTTCTTTTGATTATTAAATAAGTGATACTGTTGGCACCTATATGTTTGTTTTGGTTATGTTATTTGTTTGTCTTGGGTAAGAGGTAGGACTGTTACCTACTTACCTAGACTCCTGCGTTATTAAGATATTGTCATGACTTTTGTGTCACAATTTTATGACATTTCTTATTTCATATAGTTATCTCTATAGACACGCCATGTTGTGATGATATCCATACGTCGCGCCCCATATTCCGCCATGGTGGGGTGTGACAGTATAATAGTTTGTAATCAAACTAAAACACTTTGAGCACTCTTACTAATACTAAATAAGTTATGCAGAATATAACTTATAAAGCACATAAGAACATAGTTACTTTTAACTATTCGATTCTCTTATTAATCGACTTGTATGAGGTACATGAAAGACATTGTACCTATGTTCCTTTTATAGAGTTAGGAACCCTAGAAACCTTAGAATATTCTATAAAGATAACTATATCACAGACGATATATTATCAATATTCTAACTATTTAGGTATATCACATAAGATATACTCTAACTATAACTATTGCATATCTTATACAAAGATATATTCGTCCTAATCATCATAGCAGTACTTACTTTATAAGTAGCAGTACTTACTATGTACCGCGTTAACACTAACGGTACTTACATAACACTAACAGTACTAGGAATATACTAACGGTACTTGACACTTAACAAATAATTCCCAACAATCCTCTCCTAAACAAGAAATGATAACTTGTTGTCTTCTTGTTTCTCTTGTACTGGATGTATTAAAAATACATATCTTCAGTCTTTCCTTCATCCTTGGATTGAACTTGGTAATTTGTATTTGTATCCAACTGAATGTAGCCAAACACTTTAAATGTAGATCTTCTTCTGATAAGATAATGTTCAAACATTATGAGCATCATCTTTGTCTTCAAACTATGATCTTCTTGTGTCTTCTAAACATTCATTCATCTTTGCAGCATCAGTTATTGTCTTTTTGAGTTTAGTCCTTTAACTCTTGATCATAAATCTTTCTCTTGATTTGATGATAACAAAGTATTATATTTTTTAATACTTCTTTGCCTGCAATCTTCATACCTGGAATAAAACAGTTAATAACAAACACCAATCTGTATTGGCTTCATGATTTTTAGCAAATCACCAGCTATCAACGGATTTGATAAATTCTTTACCAGTTAGCCGTACACTCTGGAATAGCCAATACTTTATTCACAAAGAATAAGGTGTAATGAAAACCTTACAATTTTTGGTAAATTGTCAACCATCAACGGATTTGATGAAGTCGTTACCTAGTACCGTTTGTCTAGGACTAGCCAACTCTTTGTCTCGAAACAAGGTGAGTTAGAACCATACATTTTTTAGCAAACTATCAGCTTTCAACGGATTTGATAAGTCTTTACCACAAACCGTTTGCTTATGGACTAGCCAGTTCTTATGCTGTTAGACATGGTGAACTGAGAACCATTTATGAAGTGTGACTGAAAGTCAAACACTTAAGATTCTTTCTCAGCTTCTTCCTCATCTTTCAAATCCTTGATTTGTTGTTTAACCATTCTGATCAACTTTAAAGCATCAGCAGACTCTTCTATAACTTCTAATTGTTGTTCTAACATCCTTTCCAACAATTTTCTTTTGAAGGGGTAAGTTTTCTCTTGCAGCATATAGTATGTAACATCATCTACATCCAAAATATGCAATCCACATGACCTGTAATATCTCCAGTAACTAGGAACTTGATCCTCTAATACCTTCAACATTTCTTGATCACAGTTTTGTGGCTCATACATAAAGAGAAATTCCCTATATAATAGTGATACTTCAGTTTTACATGCACTGGCTTCTTGAACTAACCTTAAAAGATCTTGAATATCTTGTCTGTCAAGAATGTGAAGAATATCTTCCAAAAGTCTGAATATTCTTGTTGTGCCATCAGTTCTTTGAATTCCATGAGCTTCAAGTCCTTGATTTGTAGAGTAAATCCACTTAACAATGGATGCTCTTTTTCCAAAAATCTCTGTATCAATACATTGATCTTCAAATTTCACAATCTTCAAGTACTTCCTTAAGCTCTCATTATCATCACTATCTTCTGCTGTTGTTTTAGCTCTCTTAGCTTTCTTCTTTAGCTTTGTCGATCTTTTCCTTTTAACACTCTTGGAAATTCCCTCAAGTTATGTTGAACCCTCTTCCAAGCTTGTATGTACCGTTTCCTCAGTATGTACTGTTGTATGTACCGTTTCCTCAGTATGTACTGTTGTATGTACTGTTGACTGTGTATGTACTGCTTGTACATTTTCAGTCTGAGCAATACCTTGAGATTCAACTCCTGTATTCATTCTTTGAGTAGTCTCTTCCTCCCTTGAACTTACTTTCTCCTTTCTATTCTTCCTCACATAAGTGGTCTTGATAGGTGGAGATGTACTTGTAGGTTCAGCAGTACTTGGCTCAATTCTAGGATTACTACCAAATTGTATTTGTTGTTGCAGATGTTTCTTGAATTCTTCAACAACTTTCTTGTCTGTTTCAGATCCAATCTCAACAAAATTCAATTCAGTCCTCTTACTTTGCTCATACAAAGTCTTGATTTCTTCAAAATTCTTCTTGACCAGCTGAATATGAGTAAATCCTTTTACCTTATTTAAAAAGTTCATCATCTGATTTCTAATCTGCATAGTAGTTGGAGGCTTAATCTTTTCTTTCCTTCTCTTTTCAGCAAAGAATCTTTGTTGCTCCCTTACCAGATCATCAGTCAATTTTGATTTCTCTTCTTCATCATATGCATCTCCCTCTTTAGCTATCAATGAGTCTGCAAGAAGCTCACTAGCATGTATCTCAGCTCGAATCCTGTCATACTCTTGTATGTTCCATTCTTGCTGTATCCTTTTAGCTTCTAGCAAATCTTGCTTTGTTGCAAGTTCTTCCTGCAATTCATTTTCACGAATTTGTGCTTGAATTCTATAAGAAAATTCCTCATCATGGTCTATTTGATTAAATCTGTACATGACTTTGTTTATATCATCATCTGAATCACTTTTATCTTCAGATTCTGACAATAATTGCTTCTTCTCCTTATCCTTTAGATTTATCTTAGGTAACTTCTTCTTCAGCTTGGCAGCTACTTCTTCATTAGCTAACTGTTGAATGACTATACCTTTTGTAGGGTGTGAAGCTTGAACTTTCTTACCTTGAATTTGGTTCTTTGTGGCAATAACTTCTTGTTGTGTCTTTACTTCTGCTTGCTTAGTCTTCTCAACTAAATTCTTCTTTAAATCAAGCAGCAATTGGGCTAAAGTCTCATTTTCTCCAAATGAAATTTGACTTTTTAGTGAAGGATGATCACCAGCGGTACTTGCAATCGGCTTAGTTGGCTTAGCAGTACTTGGGTCTTCAACAATGTCAGCAGTACTTGCAGTCGGCTTAGTTGGCTTAGCAGTACTTGGATCTTCAACAATGTTGACTTCACCAATATTTGACACACTTGTTTCTTCAATCACTTGTGTATCCCCAGATACTTTTTCTTCCAAAGAATCCATCATATCAACTTGCACTTCTTCAGTCTTAACTGATTTATTTCTTTATGGTGATGGAGCAGGAAACTAAATAGAAATTTCCTCCAACTTCTCATAGAAAGCACTCCAATTAGCTTGAAGTGGTGATTGAACTGATGGTTCTGGCTGAGTTGCCAATGTTTCTGCAACTTGTGGCACCTCTGGTTGATTTACCAACTTTTCTTGAACTTCTGGTTCCTCTGGCTGAGTTACCAACATTTCTTGAACTTGTGGTTCCTCTGGAGTAGGTTGTGGGTCTTGCTGTTGAAACTCCATATCTGAAGGTCCATCCACACCAGTCTCTAAACCAGTTCCATCTTTATAAGTCCCCATGACATCTTCATCCAATTCAAAATTGATGTCATTTCCAGAGATCCTTATTTGATTATCAGAAAAAGGTGGTTGTTCTACATTATTCCTTCCCTGTTCTTCATTATTCCTCCCATGTTTGGTTGCATTCAGTTGCCTTTTCTTATGGTTCCTGAATCTTTGCTTCCTGATTGCAGATGTCTGAACAGATCTATATTGCCTCATCCAAGATGACACTTTGTTCCTTAACTTGAGTAGGCTAGCTTCCAATTCAGCAATTTTCTTGTCTTGAACAAGCTTTTCTTTCTGCAATACTTGTACCTGTTGGGATAAACTTGTACACAAAGCAGTTAAATTTGCAACATCCACCACCTCTGGTGCTTGTGCTTGTGGTGAACCACTAGCAGCAATAGAAGTAGCAGGTGTGTGGATCATCTCATCAGTGTTTGGTGGAACACCAACATTGTGAGAAGAAGATTGTGAATCTTCTAGAGAGTGGTAGCTCTGGTGAGAAGGATTTTGCTGAGAAGCACTAGCATTGCTAGGTTCCTCACCTTCTTGATTTGCAGGTTGGGCTAACATATGAGCAAACAATGGTGTTACTGTTCCTGTAAAGGCATTGCCTTGTTTGGTCAAGAAAGAGAAAGTTCTCATTGTGAATGAAGGAACATCCTATGTATCAGTTAATGCTGGTAGGGTAGGTATTTGGTCACTAACTAAAGTCTGAATGAATCTTGGATACATTAAAAACTTCTTAGTCCCTTCCAAACTCCTAGTCATGCCTTCAAAAATAATTTTGAAAAATTAAAAACCCTGTTATTTGCTAGACAAATACCAGCAGATGCCAATGCAGCAGGTATTTGATCAAAAGATGTACTTTTTGAACTTAAACAGTGAATAATAGCATGAAAAAGCAACTTCCATTGAGGTGAAAATAATGCTTTAAAGAAAGTAAGACTTTCCCTACCACCCCCATAGCCCATGGCTACAAGGCCATCATGAATCTCTGTATTATTAAGCATACTAAGTCCATTTTCGTCATTAAGTCTCAAACTTTCTCGTAGCAGTACCTCAGTGACATATATATTCCTATGATTCAACCTAGCCTTAATGCAAGGTTGATCAAAACGAGTACCTAACACAGCAGTATCCCAAAATTGTTCAACAATGGGTATAGAGACAACTGGACTTACAGTGAGTGCGAAGCGAACATGACTTCGAGATAGGAAACCAAGCATCTTATGGAAACCAAGAGAGTCATCATTCGTAGCAAGATTCACAACCAAATTATGCTTAGAGATTACCCAAGCGCGAAGAAACCGCCAAATTTACAAAAGAGACCCTTAACGGTATAACGGACATGTAGCGGTACATGGAACATAAGCGGTACTTGGTTTTGTGCTAGCGGTACTTGGAGTAACAACGGTACCTCACAATTTTGACCATTTCATGCTTTCCACTAGACATGTAACCTCTTTTATTTTTTTCTATAAACCTGAAATAACATCAAAAACACAAAACATAGACTATACAATAAAAATTATAAAAATTTGTACAGCTATTACCTCCCCTCAACATATGCAGCATGTTATTGGTTGAGCATACCAATGTGTGTCACCAAGAATTCAAATCTCTTTGCATCAAATGCATTGGTCAACAAATCAGCTACATTGTTGTCTGTATGAATCTTCAAGACTTGAATAAGCTTTTTGTCATAAGCATCTCTTATAAAGTGATGTCTTATTTCAATATGCTTAGTCTTGGAGTGAAATACTGGATTCTTGACAATGCATATAGTACTTTCATTATCAATGTAAATCTTGGTGTTCATGAAGTTAAACCCATAGTCCAACAATTGATTTTGAATCCAAAGTACTTGTCCACAACAATGAGCAGCAACTACATATTCAGCTTCAGTTGTAGAAGTAGTAACAATGGTTTGCTTCTTACACTGCCATGATATGAGTCTTCTGCCTAGGAATTGACAACCTCCTGTTGTGGATTTCCTATCATGATTTGCTCCAGCATAATCACTATCTGAGTAAGCTTCCAATTCAAAGGTGGAATCTCTAGGATACCATAATCCTAAAATAGGTTGACTTTTAAGATATTTAAAAATCTTCTTCACATCATATAGATGTGACACCTTTGGATGAACTTGGAATCTTGAACAAGCACACACAGCAAACATTATATCTGATCTTGAAGCAGTAAGATACATCAATGAACCGATCATTAACCTATAGAGATGAACGTCAACATCTTCTCCATGTTCATCTTTTGATAAAGATTTCTTGGCTTCAATAGGTGTGCTTGTACTCCTTGTATCCATACATGAAAACTTCTTTAATATTTCAGCAACATATTTATCTTGGCTGATAAATATTTCATCTTTCCTTTGTTTGACTTGCAGTCCCAAAAAGAAAGTTAGTTCTCCCATAGAACTCATTTGAAATCTTCCTTTCATCAAAGCTTCAAACTCTTCACACCATGTCTTCTTGGTACAACCAAAAATGATGTCATCAACATAGACTTGAGCTAGAATGATTTCTTTGGCATTTTTCTTGATGAAAAGAGTTTTGTCAATGGTTCCTCTCCTATATCCATGTTCTAGCAGAAAGTTGGATAAAGTTGCATATCAGGCTCTTGGAGCTTGATGCAGACCATAAAGTGCTTTGATAACTTTGTAGACTCTATTGGGGAATTTAGGATCTATAAAACCTGGAGGTTGTGAGACATATACCTCCTCTGAAATAGTACCATAAAGAAAGGCACTTTTCACATCCATTTGATAGACTATAAATCCCATATATGATGCAAAGGCCAAAAATAACCTAATGGCTTCTATCCTTGCCAGTGGTGTAAAAACCTCATCATAGTCTATCCCTTCTTCCTGTCTATAGCCTTGAGCAACAAGTCTTGTCTTGTTCCTCACAACAACCCCTCTTTCATCCTTCTTGTTCCTGAAGACCCATCTAGTACCAATTACTCTTTTACCTGAGGGAAGATCCACAAGAATCCAAACCTTTTGTAGTTCAAATTGTGTTAATTCTTCTTGCATGGCATCTACCCAACTTTCTTCATCAAGAGCCTGAGAGATGTTTTTGGGCTCTACTTGAGATAAGAATCAGGCAAACAAACAATGCTGAGTATCTTTATGATTTGTTCTCTGCTGTTGTTTGACATAACTCACTAGTGCATGAGTTTCAATATTGGTTTGCAGTTGTCTTCTGGTTTGTACAACAGATTTTGGATCACCAATAATCTGTGTAGCAGGATGGTTGTTGTTGACTTTATGAGTGGGAGTAGAACTGACTGGAATTTCTGTTTCCAAATTGTTGAAATCAGTTACTGCACCATGGTCATCATAGGAAGCTTTGGAGAAGATTCCTTCAGCTGGACTGGCATATAAGTCTTCATCGTCCAATGCTTGCAAAATCTCTTTTAGTGAGTCAGCAGATTTAGCAGATTTTGACTTAGCAGTACTTGCAGATGAAGTACCGCTAGGTATAGTATGTACTGGTGAGTGTTGTGACTCAAAAGACTATTCTCCTGAATGCTTATTAGCAGATGTAGCATTCTTTTCTTGATCTTGAAGCCTCTGAAGCTCCTGGGAGGCTTGATCATCATTTGATGGCATGGTTTGCTTCTTGGGAGTTGCAGACATGGGAGTCACAGTAGGCATGTTTGGCACATAGATATGAATATCATCATCTGATGAAGAAACATCTTCTTGAGTACCTGCATTAGTTGCACTTGACTCCTCACCTGCATTATTAGTTTGACAATTCTTTTGCAAAGAGTAGTAATCCATGGAGTTAGTTAGATAATCTAAATCAAACATCCAAGCATATCCTATTCCTGGAACATTGGGTTTATTTTCTAAGAAATTGACATGAGCATTTTCTTCAACTTTCTTAGTTGCCAAATTGTAAACCCTATATGCTTTACTTTGCAATGAATATCCTACAAGATATCCTGGATCAGACTTTCCATCAAACTTTCCCAAATAATCAAGAGTATTTAGTATGGACACATGACACCCAAAAGGTTTTAAATGACATATGTTAGGCTTTACATTAGTCAAGAGTTCATAAGGTGTTTTGTTTTGAGGCTTAGTTACTAGGACTCTATATAACACATAACATGCAGTATTGATTGCTTCTGCCCAAAAGGTATTTGGCAAAAGTGAACCAGCCAGCATAGTTATAGCAACATAAATTAATGTCCTATTCTTCCTTTCAGCTACTCCATTCGGTTGTGGAGTTCTAAGATTACTAAATTGTCTCTTAATTCCTTTAGACCTACAGAATTCATCAAAATCAGCATTCTTAAATTCTGTTCCATTACTAGTCCTAATGATTAAAACCTGTTTAGTGAACTGTTTTTCAACTAAAGTGATAAAATCCTTTAGTAATTCACTTGTCCCACTTTTAAGGGCTAAAAAGAAAGCCCAACTGAATTTACTATAATCATCAGTTATGACTAGACAAAAGGTCTTATGACTAATGCTTCTTATAGAAACTGGACCAAATAAATCCATATGCAAGAGATGCAAAGGTTTTGTCACAGTGTTTACAGTCTTGGTCTTACAAGAGGCTCTATGTTGTTTACCTTTTTGACAAGCAACACATGTGAAATCATTTTGAAAAGATTTGTTAGGTAGACCTCTAACTAAATTTCTTTTTACCAATCTATTAAGATTCTTGAAATTCACATGACCTAACCTTCTATGCCATAAGTTTGACTCATCTAAAGAAGCCTTAGCTAGCAAACATGTAATACCACCTGTTAGAGTAATAGTATGAAGATTAAAGGTGTACATATTTTCTTGCTTGGGTACTTTAAGCAGTATTTGAGATTCCTTGGGCATCTCGAAGTCTTTGGACAATACCAAGCAGTCTTTGTCTGTGAATAGCACCTTGTTCTTTTTATCACACATTTGTGATACAGAAAAGAGATTGAACTCATTCAATTCTTTTACAAAGAAGACATCTTCAAATTCCAACTTTCCTGTGTTGTTTTTCCCTTTGCCAGTGATTCTACCTTTGCTACCCCCAAAGGCTATTGGACCTCCTCTGAATTCTTCAAATTCAGCAAGAAAATCTTTGTTCCCTTTCATGTGTCTTGAGCATCCACTATCTATAATTCCTTTATCTTTTAATTCATCAATGAGATGCCCCTGCACACAAATAAAACTCATTAGTTTTTAACAGGGACCCAAGCCACATTTGGCTCGGATCTTGTGGGACCTACACATTTAAGAGTTTGTACTGAAGCATTTCCAGTAATGCTACTTTTACTCTTATACTTCATGGTTTCATTTATGTAGTCAAATTCATAGGGTGACTCTATGTGCTTTGACTTCTTTGACTTAAGTACTGCTTTAGCGGTACTTGCTTTAACACATGGTATATCTCTTTTAGGAACCCACATTTGTACTGGTTTGTTCTTGTCCTTTCTTCTAGGTGTTTTAACTTTTTCAAAAACTTTCTTAGAAGTCTTGGAGAACATTGGTTTTACATACTTGAAACCAACAGTACTTGAGTTTGGTCTAGCAGTACTTGTAGGTTTTGGCTTGCCGGTACTTAGTTTACCAAACTTTAAGGATACAAGTCCTTGTTTCATAAGTACTGCCCTAGGAACAAAACTTTTGGTAGGATTATTTTTAACCTGTTTAACTACCCTTGTGTGATCAAACTTAGGTTTGTCATCTTTAAGTTTCTGCTTCCAATAAACCTGTGCATTTTTCCCATTACTGTTTTTCATGACCCTTTGTGTAGCCTTCTGTTTCACAATTTTATCTTCATGTAATGTACAATCTTTGATAAAATAACTTAGACTACCACAAACATAACATCCTTTTCTTCTTAAAGAAGACCAAAAAGGTTGTTTTGACTTTACTTTTTCAAAACCTAGCCCACCCCTTTTGGTTTTAGTATGTTGTTCATTGTTTTCCAATATCTTGCTAGGAGTTTTTACCTGCTTGGGAGCAAAACTAGTCTTAGATTCCTCAGAAAAAAGTTGTTCATTAGAGGTGGATAAACAATATTCTTGGTCACATCAGTATTTTCTTGAGACACAGTACTAGAGTTAAAGACATTATTAATCTTAGGTTCTTCCGACTCTATACTAGTATCATTACAAGAGGGCATGAAAATTCTTGATACTGGTGGAGGAACTGCCTTCATTCTTTCAGCATATCTATCATTTTCAGGTGTATCATCTACCTCACTAGAACTATCAAAAATCCATTTTGATAAGTCTTTGTTAGTTAAGGTTATCCCAGGTTGATCCTCAATATATCCTAGGCCTGTTTTATCATAATACCCCATTTGTGAATTAATCATATTTCCCAATCCCTTAGAGGATTGTTGCCAATGACTAATCGCTTCCCTCTCATTACAAAGATTGGTTTTTAAAGCTTCATTTTCTGAATTTATTTTTAAAAGTTGTCTTTCAAAAGCTTTTATTTCCACATCTTTTTCCCTCATTTGAAGAGTCAAAATCCTTATTTTCTCTTCATAGTTTTGTTGAGCCTTTTTGTACAAAACTATATTTTCTTCTAATTTAACAACACCCTGTTTAAAAGCATCTACTTCTACAATGCATGTGTTAACCTTTTGATACTGTTCCTCTAGTTCTACTTTTAGATTATTAAATTTAAGAATACAATCTTTAGAATAAGGATGTACCTCAGTATCTTCATGTGAGAGAGCCATTAATCCAAGCTCTTCTTCTGCCCAATTCACCACTCCTTATATAGTAACCAATGATGTGGTTCCTTTAGGACTCCTGTTGTTTCCTTTTGGAAAGCTTTCAGTTATTCTTGGACTGGTTCTATAGCTATTCTTGGACTGGTTCTATAACTGTTCTTGGACTTCAAATTGCTAGTCTCAACTTTATCTCTATTGCATTCCCTTACAAAGGGCCCATTCCTTCCACAGTTATAGCATTCAACTTTAGACTAGTCATATCCTAATGGCTCATTAGGATCAACAGTCATTTTTCTTCCAGTCTTCTTGAAGAACCTATTAGATCTTACTGACACCATAGCAGCTTGCCATTTAAGACCCATCTCTTCAACATCAGCATCATCCATTTGGAACAAGTCATTGAGAGTTAATCTTGGCCTGTTGTCTTGTCTAGCAAAGAATGAGAAGGCATCATTGTCACTAAACAATGGTGAAGACCTTCCATGTGGATTTTGAGAGACCATTGGACTGCTTTCAATACTTTGTGGGTAAGTCCTCCAACGGTATTTGTGAAGTATGTACCGCTGCTAGATCCACTAGCGGTATTTTGAAAGTAAGTACTGCTGTTCCCATCTGACACAAAAGCCAAATTAGACTATGAAGCAGTTGCTGTCTTTACTTCAGTGCCTTTCACATCCATCTCATATGCTCTAAGATTGTTGTAGAGATGATCAAACATAATTGTTTCCAAATCATCTCTTGTGATGAAGTGCATAGCCATTGCTTTCCACTCTGGTGGAACACTTCTTAAGAATTTTAGATTAGCTTCTTCATTATGAAATACTTGTCCATAAACTTCTAACTGAATAAGCAACTTGCTGAACCTTCCATATCCATCGTGTATTCCCTCTATACTGGTAATTGAGAAGTTATCAAATTCTTGTTTAAGAACAATCTTCTTAAGTTTCTTAGATTTGTCATTGCCTCCAAATCTAAGTTTTATAGCATCCCACATAGCTTTGGCATCTTTATAATGATGAAAGCTTGGTAGAATGTCTTTAGAAAGAGCCATAGCCAAAGCAGTTCTGGCTTTTCTTTCTCTGATCTCTGCTTGAACCTGCTCAGCAGTCACAACAGGTAGAGTATAGCATGTAATGTCTGGCAACCAGTGTAGCTTCTTTGGTGTGTTCCCATTCTTGATAACTTGCCACACAGTATGATCTGTGTGATTCAAGTAATGTTCCATCTGCATAGCCCATGTCTCATAATTGTCACCTTTGAGAACTAGGAGTTTAACAGCAGACAGAGTATGAGAAGGTGTTGGTGTAGAGGTAGCTACAGCATTCACGACTTGAGCACCTTGTGCTGGTGCAGGATGCACAACTTGTGGTTTCCCTGTGGAATAGGATCAGGGATCTGAGCATAATCCAAGTGAGTATTATCACCATCTGGTTGAGACATTGAGATTTGGTATGTGTGGAGTGTATGGGGTCGTGTTCTTCTTTTTCAGAGTTTCTTAACAAGCTCTGATACCACTTGTTGATCCCTTTGGTTGGATCTATATTCTGTTAAGAATTAGTATAATAGATTGTAATCAAACTAAAACACTTTAAGCACTCTTACTAATACTAAATAAGTTATGCGGAATCTAACTTATAAAGCATAGAAGAACAGAGTTACTTTTAACTATTCGATTCTCTTATTAATCGACTTGTATGAGGTACATGAAAGACATTGTATCTATGTTCCTTTTATAGATTAAGAACCCTAGATACCTTAGAATATTCTATAAAGTTAACTATATGGCAGACGATATATTATCAATATTCTAACTATTTAGGTATATCACATAAGATATACTGTAACTATAACTATGACATATCTTATACAAAGATATATTCGTCCTAATCATCATAGTAGTACTTACTTTATAAGTAGCAGTACTTACTATGTACCGCGTTAACACTGATGGTACTTACATAACACTAACAGTACTTGGAATATACTAACGATACTTGACACTTAACAAATAATTCCCAACAATCTATGTTCATCAACCCGCACATAACTTGAAGTGAATTTGCACAGGTGGACTTGGCGGTTCTGATTATGCGACCATTTGTAGGAAGACCAACGGTGGTATTTCTACAATTTAGTTTTTATATAAAGGCATATGTAGACACGAATTTTAAATGCAGGTGACTTTTTTAGAGTAAATATAACGACTATGAGAAAACAACCAAATGGGGAGTTCTCACACGTCTCATAATGTAATGACCTATTTAAAACCAACTTTCACGACATCACATTTACCATTATGCATATCACCCAATATTCACAACAAGCATTCCTTTGCTTGGTACTAGGCAGATCTATTAATTTCTGAAAGTCCAAGTGAGAAATATTTAATCTTTAGTATCCACTCTCGAGTTTGGAATTTGAACTTCGAAACTTGAAGCCTCATTATATTTGTACTTCTAATTTACAGGTGTTGAAGCCTCAAAATCATTTCTAGAAAGGGGAAATTAGTCTTTGGTGCTGTAAGTTTGCTTCTATTGCTCGCTCAATCTTATTAATCAGTTAACAAGTTATATCTGATAGGTGGAAATAAATGAATTATATGATATTTTGGTAGCTTTAATGACAACCTTTGATTAGTAGACATACAATTCCAGCTACGTGTGTTTGGGTTACTACTTAATCCCTTGATACCCGTCCCAACAGTCGTCAGTACTGATGTTTGGAGTGCAGGGATTGGACAAACGATGTATCCTTTTTCTCTAACCCATATATATCAAAATACATAAGTAGAATTTGTTAATTCCCAATTCTTAAAACTACTACTTTGAAGTTTGAAGTTTGTAGCTTCTTGATTTTTTCGTTGGAAGCTTTCTTATTTTTATGTTGACAGTTTCACGAAACAGTAATTTTGAAACAGTTTATGTTACACATGTATTTACAGCTAATAAACTGCCGATATTCTCAAAGGAGTGATTAACGAGAATATGATGGAAGCGGGTGAGTGTTACTTCAGTGAAAAACTTTTAAATGGTTCCTTCTTTAGAGAATGGAGAAGGCAAAAATGTGATTATTCAATTTGGAAAAGCTAGAAAAGAGGCGTTTGATCAGTACCCAATTTTAGCTTTCCAGATGTTTTTGATATGCCTTAGCAGCCTAACACCAAAGTTGCGGATAATAAGCATAGGTAAAGTATCATACATATATGTATTATAGGCTGTTTTAAATTATTTGTCTATTAATGCAGCTGAGAATTAGCCATATCGAGGCTCGACGCCTCTTTAAAAAACCTTTCATCTGTGTTTATGAGGATCAAATGATATCAAATGGAGCTCCTAATGAAGTAGTGAGTTTATTTTTAAAAAAATTCAGATCCCGATAACTTGCATTAATAATATCCTTTGGTTCACTATAGGTCAAATACCCTATGCTAACGGAAGACTTATCTACTGATATGTACAGTACACGTGTCTCTTTTGCTTGTCATGGTTTAATATTTGATATTCATTACACTTGCATTTTTCATGTTGCTTACGCTCTCTACAATTATAGTTTCTGAATACCCTTTTCTTAGTTGATAATTGCCACTGATATTAGTTGCCTACTCCAGCCCACGTATATCTAGCAACTAAATTTTGTTAACAGACGTGAAAAAATATAAGGTGGTTTGATCCAGTTATTTTATTTTTGCAGGTGTATGACGTGACAAAGTTCCTGGTGGAGTGACGTTTTGTTGTCTACTATAGGTACAACATTCTTCTTGTGTTCTTTTTGGTTCAGTTTCGTAAAAATAAGGGTCTAATTGCTACAAGTACAACATCGTTCGAGTTTGAACTAGAGGGATTAGATACGCTCGAGTGCAAGGCGAGAGTTGTTTCTACTTATTACTATTATCATATTAGTTTTATCTTATTTATTCTGGAACACCATGATTATGAAAAGCTCAAATCACGACGCAGCGCGTTTATAAATTTATTGATCTCATATCTTTCGACTTTTTTAATTCAGTCTATAATTAAGTTATCCCATCTCTATTAATGTTAGTTTATATCAGGGAGTAGCAAATTACAACTTTGATATGTTACAACCCTGATGTCTAGAAGACTACTGTCATGAAAGAAATATCTTGAGCTCTTTAAAATAAGCTAAAAAATCAGTGGTAAGTATTTTCAAATTGTAAATTATTTTTTAAATGTCGATAAAGATAAGTGGTTGTTGATAGCAGCAATGAAATAGGAGGCGGTGCAGACATACCACACCCAACCATCGGCCGTACAAGAAGAATGCAGGTTACAAAATCGTTTGTGTACCACAAAGACATGATCGAGGCAGTTAAGAATCATATGCCTAAAGTGATTCGTATTGATAATATTAGTGCTCGAGCTGAAGTTAATTCTTTCCAATCGGTTGTTGATAGGGGATTCATGTTTATTGGCAGTGCTCATATGCATGGGCAATATGTATATTAAGTAGTTCACGTCCGTTTCAAGACTTCAAGGTAAGCATGAACGTTTGTGCATCCACTAGGATTGCTTCAGGTAGATATGTACAGCCTTATCAACAACATCTGCAGGCCTAAACTGGTTCAATGGTATCACATTTTATGAGATTTTCCATCACTTAGTTTACAAATAAAAGTTAGGTAATACGGGATATAAAGTTCCAAAATTTCAGAAAAATGTATCTTTTTGGTCATGCTTTAGATGGAAGGCACAATGTTCCTAAATTTCAAAAAGATTTTATTATATTGATTTTGGACTCTCAATTCGAAAATAAATATGGTCATATAGGGTAAACCGGTCATATTACCTTAAATCAGAATTTTGTTGAAAACACGTCAAGGGATGAGCTCAGTACCAATCTTGTCCCGAACCGGTACCGGATTGACGGTCCTGTTTCTTTCCCCGCCATGAAAGGTTTGTACCGATAATGGACCAGACGGATGGGTTATTCCCATTTTTTTATTAAACTATGTTGATTCTAATAAGTTTAATTTAACTTCAGCTTCAGTCTTACCGTATGTTACTAAAAAATGAAGAACATAATTTCTAATTGTCAAATCTTGACGATGATGAGCAAGTGATAATCTTTCTAAAATTCTTGATGGAATTACAGTAGCAGCAATGAAAAACTCAGCCATGTATAAGCTAAACAATATGTGATTTTATAAAATTGGCCATGACAATAACGTTATTGTCATGACCACTTTTATAAAATTACATAAAAATTACGTATTGTTAACAAAAAAACTATCTTATATACTTTGGAGATCTCTTTTACATTTTTGATCTAAGTGAGATTTACATAAGACCTCTCACTTATGAATCAATCCAATGAAAAAGCAATGTCTTTAAGAAAATATACCTTCGGTAAAAATAATTTTACAATAACAGGCAGGTGTGGTTGAATAATCAATCATTTGAGCATATTTTGTGACTTTTTCAAGAGAAGAACACAAGGAGATGCTCAACCTCAAGCAGTCATGCATGCTCAAATTAACTATCTGATAGTTTAGTCACATAAGCAATCTCAAAAGTTAGTTAAACTGCTAATATCTGATATTACGTTTACGTCATGCTATTATCTCAAAAAAGGAATCATAACCACACTAGATATAACCTATGAACATAGTTGGCCACCACTTTTAACAATAGTTGAAGCTGGATCAATTTAAACTCTGAACGTGGTCTTTTTTAATTCATGTAGTTTAAAATTGTATTGTCTGACATGAATGTGACCAGTATATTCCCGCGTACAGTTGTGGTATGAGTTTTGAGCAGTCAATAACTTATCTAAGGTAATACTAATAATGATGGTTGTATTAGTGGTAAACATTTGTGCATGGGTGAAACTATTCCTACAAATACTCATGATATCCCCTGCATCAATGATCCACTTGGAGAGCTGACATCTGTGGTGAATGGCTACTCAGTCGAAGTTTAGAGGCTGCAACCCTAGGTGGAATAGCTCTTGGATATCAGGTAATCTTCTTTATTTTTAACATGGGAAAAGGGTCAAGCCCAAACACAATAAAAAATTTGGTTTCCTTGACACAAAAATGGTTAAATCACACAAACTATATATGTTTAACTACCAACTGATATAAGGTCTAGCATAAACACGTTAATTAATATCTTCCCATGTTTATTCAAACTAAAATAATGAATAAAACACGCGTTATTAAGATAAGAGTATGCCGAGCACAAATAAAACCTTATAAGGGATTAAATTGACAACGAATATAACATATATACGAACGTTGTTTTCAAAAATATGTAAATGTTAGTTCCAATTTTTTTTTATATTACCAATAACATTCGACATATATTTTATTTCTTTAAATTCGGCAAAAATTCGGCTTCAATATTAGTTTAACTAAATATACACGACTCTCTCATTCATATATTTACCTCAAACCGTTCGACTTCTTGAATCTCACAAAACGTAATATCATTCGATTGTAGATAAAGAAGAAAACGTTAGAAGATAAATAGACTACTTATAATATACTTCCTAACTAATCATAGACTATACGTATCTTCTTCATTCATTCAATATTTTCATTCTACGGGTAATATTACAATCAAGATGAATGACAGATTAACACATGGTATAGATTAAAACATGGTATGTGCATTCACAAACCCCTAATATCATTATCATATATCCTTTCACAATCACCTAATATTATTCGGTCTCTGGTTTCTTTGCAGCCATTTATAGCCTATTGCAGGTTGATGTTTGAGTTCAATATCATATATCACTTTAACAAAACCCTAATATCATCGATCTATGGTTTTTAGATTAGTATTTAATAGAAAAGAAGGTTGTAACACCCCATTTTGGAAATGGAATCTTACGCATAATCATGGCGTGTCATCAAAGAATACAAGGATAAATGTCTAAGCATTATTTGACCATAAAAGGGAAATACCGGAATCAAACATCGGTAACCCCAAAGTAGAGCTCATCACACACAAACATAAATACTGTAAAAGGAAAGGACGAAACAATGTCCATAGCAAACTGTATTAAAGTAAAGGAAATGCATAAAGTAAAGAAAGACAGTAATGCTTCCAGTCCATATGCACGTACGTTTGAGATCTACGAGCGTCCCTGAGTACCTGCCGTTTTGGGAACATGAAAAGGAAAACGGCTGAGCAAGACGCTCAGTGCACGGATGTACCATATAGCATGAAATAGGATAAGCATGTAACATATAACAGCGGAAGACTAAGTTCTGAGTAAACTGGTTAAGTATTAAGAAAACTGGTTTTATAGTTTGAAAAGCCTTATGTTTATCTTATGAAAACTGTTTTAACATAAATATACCATAGCCCATATAGGTCATGAAAAGGTCACGTGCATGAATACTTGGAGGGGTGACCTCATCATGCTGATTAGAGGGGATGCCTCTAATTAATATACTGGTTTGGGTAGGAGGGATCAACTCCTTGTGAAGGATGCAAGGCACACACCACATTCACCATGAAATACTGAATAAAACATGTAACTAGGATGCACCCATACGCCCCACATGATATAATAATATGGCCAAAACTGAAAGGGACGCCACGAGCAATCACTCCGCCGTGGGGAAGTCATAACATTGGTGCCTCCAATGTTATGGTTATGGTACCTCCATAACTAGGTGAAACTGGTCATGCTTGTATATGGCTATAGATTATGCTAATTAAACATAAGCAGTTCAAAACAATAAAACAAATACTGGGGAAAACAGTTGGCTGCATACGGGGAAATCCTAATAAGGAAAGAATGTCCATACTGAAAGGACGGGAATCCGTACCTCAAGTCCAGTGAATGAACGGAAGAAAGACTCCTACTTCTGGATCACTAACGCTACATGAATACACACGTGTATAAGTATCGATTCACTGATTACGTACTGGGTTTTATGTCTCGTCTTAGCTTACTTTGTATGTTTTAGGTCATGGTTTACTGTTTAAAGCCTTAAACTGTGTTTATCTTGTATTCTGATTAATCTGATTAAGTATTACTGGTATTTCATGTATTATTATACTTACTGTGTAATAGTAAGTAACTTTCCAAAAATAGCAGGTTTCCAAAAATAGAAAGTTTCCAAAAATAGAAAGTTTCCAAAAATAGAAAGTTTCCAAAAATAGAAAGTTACCAAAAATAGAAAGTTTCCAAAAATAGAAAGTTTCCAAAAATAGAAAGTTTCCAAAAATAGAAAGTTTCCAAAAATAGAAAGTTTCCTAAAATAGAATTTACTGCTTAAAATAGATTAGTTTCTAAAAATAAAAAGTTTCCAAAAAAGATCAGCTGCCTTAATTAAATAAGTTTCCATATATAGAAGGTTTCCATGATTAGATTAGCTGCCTGAAATAGATAGATTTCCATATATAGAAGGTTTCCATTAATAGATTAGTTGCCTTATTTAATTAAGTTTCTATAAATAGAAGTTTCCATATTTAGAATTAAGCTGGTTACATAAGCTAACATATAAGTCTAAGTGTTTATAAGCTTATTTCTTAAGTCATATGATATAGTGTATAGTTTAATTATTATTTCATGTATTTAATTAAACTATAGGTTAAGCATTTTAATTAAAGTATAACATGTTTTAATTAAAATGGAATAAAATACTTAGGTTAAAATGTGTATTATTATGTATTAATAACATAACCTAAGTCGTCTAAATTAATTAATTATAAGCATGTTTTAAATAATTAATTAATTATAACATATAACATAAAATACTTAGGTTAAATTAATATCATGCTAAATTAATAATTAAAATAACCTAAGTCATGGTTTAATTAATATTTCATGTTATTAATTAATTTATATCCTAAGTTCATAATTCATAAAAATTAACATGAAGCATAAATCATGATTTAACCAACGAACCATGAATCGGGCATGAACTCGACACCGTACCCCGAGCCAAACTCGGGGTACGTATGCCCCCTTGCTGCCATGGGTCCCACAAGCACCAACCAAGACCAACAATGGTCTTGGTGGTGGCGGCTAAAAGCAAACCGAACCCCCCCTCGGGTTGGTTATGCTAGGCGGCCAAAACAAACACCCTTTTATATCATCCTTTGATTTTAATTTACCCCAAAACATGTTAGATCAATGTTTAATTATCATGTTTTAATAAGAATATTAATGACATGTTCATGAAAATAATCAAAGATTAAAAAGAATTAAAAAGAAAGGTTTAGAATGATATACCAATACGTAGCTTGAAAGGGGATGAACAAACACGGTTTCTAGCACTTGTTTTTAATGTCAAAAATCAACAACACCCTCCTATGGTGTTGTTATGGGTGGCGGCACAAGGAGGAACAAGGAGGAGAAGGAGAAAATCTTTTAGGGTTTTATGTTTATTTTCTTGAAAAGTGAAAATGAAAATAGTTTTTACCCTTTACCCCCCTTTCATGTAAACTTGATGGGCTTAGCCCATTTCTTGATTGGTGTGCCGTGGGTATGGGGGCCCCACATGGGGTACCCGTACCTTTTCTCGTGTCCCGATGTTTCGTGTTCGTTCGTGGTTAAACGTGTTCGTGTTTAAAGTGTTTCTGTTTATTTTATCATGTAGTTTATCGTAATCTTAACGCTCGTAATTATATTATATGTATTTACGTAATTATTTTAGTTCGTATTTTAAATGGTGATCATGATTTAATTACGTTCACGTGACATATTTATTAACTGTTTATCATGGGTTCGTACGTAATCGATACTTATCATGTCATACACGTATGCACTTGCTTGATTATTAGCACATGAATGTGATCAATACTAAATAAGGTAAGTTTTAATCTAGGACGTACGATCTTAAGGGCACTATTCATGGTAAAAAGCATGCGGGTTTTACAATTCTTCCCCCCTAAAAAGAATAATTCGTCCCCGAATTATAGATAAAGCAAACTGGAAAGAAGTAACATACCCGAACTCAAAATATGAAGTGAGGGTAAGAAGCCCGGATAGACTCCTCTGTTTCCCAAGTGGCTTCCCGCTCGGTATGGTCCCTCCAAAGAATTTTGACGAATGGAATCGTCTTCCTTCTCATGACTCGTTCTTGCCTGTCGAGCACTCGTTCGGGTTCCTCTATAAAAGTGAGATCTTCACGTATCTGTTCCAGTGGATACTGAACCATGTGAAGGGGATGATACTTGTACCCTCTGAGTAAGGACACATGGAACACGTTATGCACGTGCGAAAGCTGAGGAGGTAACGCCAATCGGTAAGATACTTCATCGATTCGTTCAATGATATCAAATGGTCCGATGAAACGAGGACTGAGTTTCCCTTTGATCCCGAAGCGTTTAACACCACGTGCCGGCGAAACCTTGAGGAAGACGTGATCTCCCACATTAAAATGTATGTCCCTATGATGCTTATCTGCGTAACTCTTCTGACGTGACCGTGCTTCCTGCAGCTTTTGCTTAGCTACTTCGATCTTCTCGTTGGTCATTTCTATAATCTCTGGTCCTTCGAGTGTTCGCTCTCCCACTTGATCCCAGCAAGTTGGAGCGCGACACTTTCTGCCATACAACATTTCGAAAGGAGCACATTTGATACTTGCGTGCCAGCTGTTGTTGTATGCAAACTCGACCAAACAGATGTAATCGTCCCAATCAGCTGTCCATTCCAACGCACACGACCTTAACATATCTTCCAATGTCTGAATTGTTCGCTCCGACTGTCCGTCCGTTTGAGGATGAAAGGCCGTACTCAGCTTAAGTTGTGTACCCCAAGCTTTTTGCAGACCTTTCCTGAATCGCGACGTGAAACGAGGATCTCTGTCTGAGACGATGCTGGAGGGAGTACCGTGGAGTCTCATGATCTCCCTTCTGTAAGTATCTGCGAGTTTACTTACCGGATCTTCCTTGCGTATCGGTAAGAAATGAGCTGATTTGGTGAGTCGATCAACAATGACCCAAATAGCATCGTGCTTCTTCTTGGTAGGCGGAAGACCGGTAACAAAATCCATGGTGATTTTGTCCCACTTCCACTCTGGAATATCCAACGGTTGAAGGAGACCGCCCGATCGCTGATGCTCAATCTTAACCTGCTGGCAGGTAAGACATTTGGAAACATAAGTGGCTACATCCTGTTTCATACCACTCCACCAAAAGTGCTGTCTGATGTCATGGTACATTTTTGTCGACCCAGGATGTATAGAAAATGGGGAGCTGTGAGCTTCAGCTAACAATGCTTCCCGGAGTTCTTGATTGTCAGGAACACAAAGTCTCGTGCCCTGCCAAACGATACCGTCTGCGTCCATTCTGAATTCTGTATGCTTCTCCAAATTCTGAATTATCGCCCAAATTTCTCCATCATCCTTCTGCTCTTCCTTGATCCTAGACAGTAACTTAGGTTCTACTCTAAGATTCGCCCAGTATCCGTGCTGCCCACGTACCATGATTTCGATGTCTAGCCGCTCCAAGTCTCTTATGTTCTGTTCCTTGATTCCAATGCCGTTGATCATTCCGGACTTTCTGCTTAGTGCATCTGCTACTACGTTAGCTTTCCCGGGATGATACTGTAGGTTAATATCATAATCCTTCAACAGTTCCAACCATCTCCTTTGTCTCATGTTCAATTCTCGCTGTGTGAAGATATACTTCAAGCTCTTGTGATCCGTGAAAATGTCGCATGATTCTCCGTATAAGTAGTGCCTCCATATTTTCAATGCGAACACGACTACAGCAAGTTCCAGGTCATGCGTAGGGTAGTTTTCTTCATAGGGCTTAAGCTGCCGTGAAGCATACGCGATCACTTTCCCATGTTGCATGAGAACACAGCCCAATCCCTTCCCCGATGCATCGCTGTAGATCTGAAATCCACCTGTACCAGATGGGAGAGTAAGAATAGGTGCAGATACTAACTTCTACTTTAGGTCTTCGAAGCTCTTCTCTCGTTCTTCCGTCCAGACGAATTTCTCTCCTTTTCGCATCAGTTTGGTGAGAGGTAGTGCCAAACGGGAAAAGTTCTCCACGAATCTGCGGTAATATCCAGCTAAGCCTAAGAAACTGCGGACTTCTGTCGCTGACGTTGGTCTTGGCCATTTAGTGATAGCCTCAACCTTTGCTGGGTCCATAGTGATACCTTCTGCTGATACAATGTAACCTAAGAATGCCACCTTGTTTAACCAGAACTCACACTTGGAGAATTTCGCATACAGCTGTTTCTGACGAAGAATCTGTAGTACCGTACGGAGATGGTCTTCGTGTTCCTCCGTGGACTTTGAGAAAATCAGGATGTCATCGATGAATACAATGACAAACTTATCAAGGAATTCGTGGAAGATTCTGTTCATCAGATCCATGAATACTGCTGGAGCATTAGTCAGGCCGAATGGCATGACTACAAACTCATAATGGCCATAGCGGGTACGAAAAGCAGTCTTGGCAATATCCTGCTCTATAACCCTTAGCTGATGGTAGCCTGACCTTAGATCGATCTTTGAGAAGTGTTTGGCTCCTTGAAGTTGGTCAAACAGATCATCTATACGTGGCAGTGGATATCTATTGCGGATGGTAATCTTATTAAGTTCACGGTAGTCAATGCAAAGTCGCATGCTGCCGTCCTTCTTCTTAACGAACAAGACCGGTGCGCCCCATGGAGATGCGCTTGGTCTAATGAACCCTCGCTCAAGAAGTTCCTGCAGTTGGTCCTTCAGTTCTTTTAGCTCTATGGGAGCCATACGATCTGGAGCCTTATAGATTGGCTCAGCTCCTGGAACAAGGTCGATGTTGAACTCCACTTCTCGTGCAGGTGGTATGCCTGGAAGTTCAGCTGGGAAAACGTCTTGAAATTCCGAAACTACTGGTTGATCCTGAATCGATGGGGATTCAACATCCATGTCGTGAACCGTAGCTAGATAACCCTCGCAGCCATGTGACAGTATTGCACGTGCTTGCAAGGTAGATATGACTTGTACAGGCCGTCTGGGTATGAACCCGTTATGAATGTACTCTGGTGCATTAATGTTGCCGAAGATCACCCGATATGAGTGGCAGTCTATGGTAGCATGGTGCTTGGATAGCCAGTCCATGCCGAGAATCATATCGAACTCAATCATGTCTAGGGGGAGTGCATCTACTGCACGAACTTTATCGTCAAACTCTAGAGGAAGACTCTTATATACATGAGTTATTAATACAGAGTCCCTCAAAGGCGTGGAAATGGTAAGTCTATTTTCTAATGGCAAGGGAAGTGTCCTGATGTTCTTAGCATAAGTAGTGGAAATAACTGAGTGAGTGGCACCCGTGTCGAAAAGAACACATGCAGCTTGGCCGTACAAATACAAAATTCCAGTAATGGTACCTGTAGATTTGTTTGCCTGATCGCGCGATGTCGTGTAGACACGCCCAGTGGTAGGAGGCGGTTTAGTATCAGCATGACCCGAGGTACCCTCCATTTCTCCCTTACGGCAATCTCTCATACGATGGCCAGGGAGGCCGCACTTGTAGCACGCGTCGGAATCACGACGACATGGGCCAGGGTGTCTGCGATGGCAAGTACTGCAAAGAGGATGAGTGAATCCTCCAGCAGGAGTCCTTGCTTGCTGAGGGCCTGCTGATGACAAAATGTGTTAAAATAAAGTATATGCACGAGTATAAGACATATGCGTCATAAGATGTTCACCAGTGTTAGCTGAACGGTTAGGCTGCGAACCCCTGTGGTTCTGGTCCTTCCCGTTACCGTGGTTCCTGGTAGAGATTAATATACTGTCAGCATGAGAGATATAACATGAAATCATAAGAAGATGCGTAAATAGTAGGACATGCTGTTGTTGGAGTGTCCAGCGTTGTTACGGTAATTATCATTACCGCTACGCCTTTCCACAACAGAACGGTCGTTAGTGTGACCGTTTCCTTTGGGCTGATGAGGCTGCTGCTGAGTAGCCGGCTGAGACCGGTCCCCAGTTTTCTGCCTGGAAGATACAGTTTAGAGATGATTATTGAACATATAATGATAGGATGCGGTCTGGTTATCGTTAGAATACGAAATGTTTTACCTCTTGTCGGGTCTTTCAGCTTCCCCGAACTCATCTCGTTCCTGCAACATCTCTAGCTTCCTTGCTGCGTCGGCCACTTGTGCTACTGTATTGAACGTAGCACATACTAGATTGTTCGCGACAGAGGTGCGAAGTGCCCACCTAAAGTGGTGTGCCTGCTCCTCAGGAGTACCAGCTGCTGCTCCCAGAAAACCAGCTAAGCGAAGAAAGCGCTGCATGAATTCGTTGCTATTCTCGCCCGCTCTCTGACGTATCCCATGGTACTCTCGCTTGAGCTTGTCCTGCTCTGCCTTGGGAAAGAACTGCTCCATCACTCTCTCCTTGAATTGGGCCCATGTCAAACCAGCGACCCAATCATCACCTCCTTCCGACTGCGTCAAGGCTAGCCACCAATTGAGTACATCACCTTCAAACCGGTAGCATGCCAATCTCGCCTTGAATTCGGGGTCACATCCCATAGCATTGAAAATCTTTTCGATATGAGTCAACCAGCTTTCAGCATCGCTGGGGCTATCAGTCTTTTCAAAAGCTCTAGGACGGAGCTTGTTGAATCTTTCCAACCACACTGCTAGTGTCACTGGGGGAGGAGGAGGAGGAGGTGCCTGATTCTGCTGCTGCTGATTGTTGGCAGCTTGGACTTCAGCACGAATGTCATTCCTCAGTTGAGGAAGCAAGGCTTGCATGGCAGCCTGAATTGCAGCATTGAGCTGCTCTTGCTCGCGTGTGAGAACCATCTGACAGTATAACATAAAACATATGATTAACAGTTCAAAACATAAAATATATATTATATATATACATGAAGAAAAAAAAAATTTATACCAAAAATTTCACGAGAAAAATTTTATGCAAGAAAATCTTTGTATGAATGCATGATGCAGTTTTATGAAAACTTTTGATGCTCGAGAGTGAACGCCTCTGGTCAGTTCACTCAAAATAAAAGACATATCGAGGGGACGCCTATGGGTCGGTCCCAAATCTAAAAGTTTCGATAAAACACATGCGACTAAATAGGGCCAGTCTTGTACCAACCATTACTTAGTCAAAAACCCTGTAACAATGACATGTATATGTATGCTTAAAAATGATGAATGCATGAAAACAACTGTCAGTTCTAGGAAGACTGTAGCGACTACCCACAGGTCGAAACCTTGGCTCTGATACCATAATTGTAACACCCCATTTTGGAAATGGAATCTTACGCATAATCATGGCGTGTCATCAAAGTATACAAGGATAAATGTCTAAGCATTATTTGACCATAAAAGGGAAATACCGGAATCAAACATCGGTAACCCCAAAGTAGAGCTCATCACACACAAACATAAATACTGTAAAAGGAAAGGACGAAACAATGTCCATAGCAAACTGTATTAAAGTAAAGGAAATGCATAAAGTAAAGAAAGACAGTAATGCTTCCAGTCCATATGCACGTACGTTTGAGATCTACGAGCGTCCCTGAGTACCTGCCGTTTTGGGAACATGAAAAGGAAAACGGCTGAGCAAGACGCTCAGTGCACGGATGTACCATATAGCATGAAATAGGATAAGCATGTAACATATAACAGCGGAAGACTAAGTTCTGAGTAAACTGGTTAAGTATTAAGAAAACTGGTTTTGTAGTTTGAAAAGCCTTATGTTTATCTTATGAAAACTGTTTTAACATAAATATACCATAGCCCATATAGGTCATGAAAAGGTCACGTGCATGAATACTTGGAGGGGTGACCTCATCATGCTGATTAGAGGGGATGCCTCTAATTAATATACTGGTTTGGGTAGGAGGGATCAACTCCTTGTGAAGGATGCAAGGCACACACCACATTCACCATGAAAACTGAATAAAACATGTAACTAGGATGCACCCATACGCCCCACATGATATAATAATATGGCCAAAACTGAAAGGGACGCCACGAGCAATCACTCCGCCGTGGGGAAGTCATAACATTGGTGCCTCCAATGTTATGGTTATGGTACCTCCATAACTAGGTGAAACTGGTCATGCTTGTATATGGCTATAGATTATGCTAATTAAACATAAGCAGTTCAAAACAATAAAACAAATACTGGGGAAAACAGTTGGCTGCATACGGGGAAATCCTAATAAGGAAAGAATGTCCATACTGAAAGGACGGGAATCCGTACCTCAAGTCCAGTGAATGAACGGAAGAAAGACTCCTACTTCTGGATCACTAACTCTACATGAATACACATGTGTATAAGTATCGATTCACTGATTACGTACTGGGTTTTATGTCTCGTCTTAGCTTACTTTGTATGTTTTAGGTCATGGTTTACTGTTTAAAGCCTTAAACTGTGTTTATCTTGTATTCTGATTAATCTGATTAAGTATTACTGGTATTTCATGTATTATCATACTTACTGTGTAATAATAAGTAACTTTCCAAAAATAGCAGGTTTCCAAAAATAGAAAGTTTCCAAAAATAGAAAGTTTCCAAAAATAGAAAGTTTCCAAAAATAGAAAGTTACCAAAAATAGAAAGTTTCCAAAAATAGAAAGTTTCCAAAAATAGAAAGTTTCCAAAAATAGAATTTACTGCTTAAAATAGATTAGTTTCTAAAAATAAAAAGTTTCCAAAAATAGATCAGCTGCCTTAATTAAATAAGTTTCCATATATAGAAGGTTTCCATGATTAGATTAGCTGCCTGAAATAGATAGATTTCCATATATAGAAGGTTTCCATTAATAGATTAGTTGCCTTATTTAATTAAGTTTCTATAAATAGAAGTTTCCATATTTAGAATTAAGCTGGTTACATAAGCTAACATATAAGTCTAAGTGTTTATAAGCTTATTTCTTAAGTCATATGATATAGTGTATAGTTTAATTATTATTTCATGTATTTAATTAAACTATAGGTTAAGCATTTTAATTAAAGTATAACATGTTTTAATTAAAATGGAATAAAATACTTAGGTTAAAATGTGTATTATTATGTATTAATAACATAACCTAAGTCGTCTAAATTAATTAATTATAAGCATGTTTTAAATAATTAATTAATTATAACATATAACATAAAATACTTAGGTTAAATTAATATCATGCTAAATTAATAATTAAAATAACCTAAGTCATGGTTTAATTAATATTTCATGTTATTAATTAATTTATATCCTAAGTTCATAATTCATAAAAATTAACATGAAGCATAAATCATGATTTAACCAACGAACCATGAATCGGGCATGAACTCGACACCGTACCCCGAGCCAAACTCGGGGTACGTGTGCCCCCTTGCTGCCATGGGTCCCACAAGCACCAACCAAGACCAACAATGGTCTTGGTGGTGGCGGCTAAAAGCAAACCGAACCCCCCTCGGGTTGGTTATGTTAGGCGGCCAAAACAAACACCCTTTTATATCATCCTTTGATTTTAATTTACCCCAAAACATGTTAGATCAATGTTTAATTATCATGTTTTAATAAGAATATTAATGACATGTTCATGAAAATAATCAAAGATTAAAAAGAATTTAAAAGAAAGGTTTAGAATGATATACCAATACGTAGCTTGAAAGGGGATGAACAAACACGGTTTCTAGCACTTGTTTTTAATGTCAAAAATCAACAACACCCTCCTATGGTGTTGTTATGGGTGGCGGCACAAGGAGGAACAAGGAGGAGAAGGAGAAAATCTTTTAGGGTTTTATGTTTATTTTCTTGAAAAGTGAAAATGAAAATAGTTTTTACCCTTTACCCCCCTTTCATGTAAACTTGATGGGCTTAGCCCATTTCTTGATTGGTGTGCCGTGGGTATGGGGGCCCCACATGGGGTACCCGTACCTTTTCTCGTGTCCCGATGTTTCGTGTTCGTTCGTGGTTAAACGTGTTCGTGTTTAAAGTGTTTCTGTTTATTTTATCATGTAGTTTATCGTAATCTTAACGCTCGTAATTATATTATATGTATTTACGTAATTATTTTAGTTCGTATTTTAAATGGTGATCATGATTTAATTACGTTCACGTGACATATTTATTAACTGTTTATCATGGGTTCGTACGTAATCGATACTTATCATGTCATACACGTATGCACTTGCTTGATTATTAGCACATGAATGTGATCAATACTAAATAAGGTAAGTTTTAATCTAGGACGTACGATCTTAAGGGCACTATTCATGGTAAAAGCATGCGGGTTTTACAAAGGTACTCCTCCTTTTCTCAAGACCCTAATAATGAACTATGTCAGGTTTTTTAGATTATGCATGCATATGTTGGTTTCTTTGGATCTTTTATAGGTTGACCATCTACTTTGTTTCGAAGGTATTCAACTTATCTCCTCATTAGTATAGTTAACAATGGAGCGGCTCAGTTTTACTTTTAATTTTGCTTAGTTTTATTTGTTTTATGTTTAGATATCATGTTCTAGGGGACTTATTTCTTTGTATGCACTTACCATTTAATATTTAATTATGTAAAATTCATATTCGATAATTTGAAGCCATTAAAAATGAGTATACAATTACAAGCATGTATGTATAGATTTGATTACTTTGTTTTCATATAACCTTGATTAATATTTAATTACATGCTCTAAAGGAAGGGCATGAAAAGCTTTTGGCTTCAATAAATACTGTTATTAATCTTGGTACTGTTCTCTTTTGTCTATTTACAAAATCTCTTGATAAACTATTGTAATATATGGTCTTACTCGATGGATTAGTAATTGTAGGTTGTGCATTATTAAGTCCATTGTAGAGACTGATGAATCAACTTTATGGCATTCTATCTAATGCAGTCCTGGCTTGCGTAAGGCAAAGAGGTGAA
This sequence comes from Glebionis coronaria, assembly GCA_025667525.1. Taxonomy (NCBI): domain Eukaryota; kingdom Viridiplantae; phylum Streptophyta; class Magnoliopsida; order Asterales; family Asteraceae; genus Glebionis; species Glebionis coronaria. The sequence continues at coordinate 35,474 of JANFOE010002470.1, read as the reverse complement.
GTATATAACAAGTTTTTTGTCTCAATTCTTTAAGGTGTGGAACAAGGCCCAGGGCGCTAGGTTAAACTTTCATGTAGCATTAATCATAACGTTGACAACCAACACATTCTCTCTGTCAAAATCTCCTAAATCACACATTCCATCAAAACCCTAATCTTTAAATGATGTGTTTGGATGATCAAATTCAAACGGTTAGTCTTGGTTTAATAGATTGATCTGAATATAAGGATCTGAATTCTGGTCTTGCATATATTTCCTGTAGTCAGAAGTTTCGTCACCATCCAAATCAGTTTCCGGTGATTTCTTTAAGTGTGGAAATCCAGACAGGTACTCTTGTCACCAAAGCTTTGTGTTTGCTAATTGTTTGGTTTTGTTTCACATTTCGTATGTTTGATTTAAATGTATGAGAGTCATGAAAACTGCCTATGTTAAATATGTATATGCACACCGCTAGAAAATATAGTGTAGGTTGTGTCTCTGTCGCTTACATTTTATATTTTTCCACTGCCAGCACCACCTTCGCATCTATTTCGTGAGGAGTCAACAGAAGTTTTTGATTGATCTATCATTCTATGCCTAGCGAATCCCAAGCATTCAGGTTTGCTTTTACATCAACGAGCTACCTCCCCTGAGAATATTTTATAGAATCTAATATATTGTAATGGTCAGCTCAGCGGGCCTTTTTATTAGCTTGAAGCTAAGATGCGAAAAGGACAAAAATTTTAGTATTTAATTGAATATCTAACGTACAGCTGGAGGCAATTACTCAGTTTCGTAAATTGCTTTTGATAGGTACATTGTTTTACAGAGCTGCTTATAGTTATCAAACTATATCTAATTATTTTTTCTTTCACATTGCAAGATGCATGTTTAGATCTACTATAGAGTCTGATCCCCATAGACTCTCATGCTACTTTGACTATGCATTCACAGGCGCAGCAACGACTGAGTCCTAATGATGTAGTATCAATGCCTTATAGACCATACTTTACGAGTCTACCTGGTGGTCCGAGTGATGTAGGTGTGGATGCTAAAAAGTAGGCAAACCAAGGTTTAGATCTGAATGCAGGTATAGATGATAAGTCATTGAGATGGATCTTCTACTAATGGCAGATGAGCAGTAGATGTATCAGCAGATGGCCACAAACAGTGGGGTATCAAAAGAAATAACACAAGCTTAGCTTTAGCTTTTGTTATCCAAAAACCGACATACTTTTATGTACTCCACTGCCAAACAATGACATAATCCACCACAACTCAAAGGAGAGTTTTTCACAAATATTAACATGGTACTTTGGCAATATGCTGTGTACAGGAGATGAGGGAGTATCGTTTTTTAATATGCTGATATTTTATTATTTATTACGGGATATAGAGTACTTTTATTATTCTATGTTCATCCGCTATAAGGAAAGGATTGCCTTTATACGAAAATTTCTTATTCAGTGAATCTTAATCTCCTATTCTAATTATAGCAACCCGGCAGTAAAGAAAAAATGGGACCCCATTGAAGTTCCTTCAGGAGATGTCCCCCTAAACGCAGTGCAGGTCTTTATTCAATCATCCATTACAGCAGCCATCCAAACACCTCCTGTCAACAACCAAAAACCCTCTTACATCACTCATTCAAACACCCGTTATCACACTTTAGCAGATAGCGCAAGATAATATCAAATTTGGCTCTTCTTTCGAATCAGATTTTGGTTGTGGCAAAACCAAAAATAAAGGTGATAAGATGATCTTAAACAGTTTTATGATCAAACAAGTGGAAGCAGTCTGTGGGTAAGAACAAAACTAAGATGCCTTACAAAGCTTATCTAAAAACCCGTAGTGTCTAATCAGTGATAAGTTATTGTACTCTATTAGACATCGAGTAGTTGTACATAAATTTTATTAATGTTCCATAGGGCTTCAGGGGTGTGAGCAAGGATCTGTCAAATGTACATATAACGGACTCGTTAAGCGATCTTTTACTGTTGTGTAGTTTAATACCACCAAAGTTTGGTTAATCCAAACTCCCTTTGATCATTTTTGCGCACTTACAACAATATGTGCAGGTGTGTGTAGGTTTTACGGATGGGTGGGTCGGGCAGCTTGACAATTATTCAAATTGGACAACTTTTATGTGTAGGTAGCCCGACCACTGGACAAACTCACCATTTTTGTCTTTTGTTTTATAGTTAACTAACATTTTTGAGTGACAAATACATAATTAAGCATTACTAAATTCAATTACATTACTATATTTGAATTACAAATGAATGATTATGAACACATAAATCTGAGAATTAGACCGGTAGCTATTGAATAATTTCACATTATCTATGTTCATGAACCCGCACATAACTTGAAGTGAATTTGCACAGGTGGACTTGGCGGTTCTGATTATGCGGCCATTTGTAGGAAGACCAACAGTGGTATTTCTACAATTTCGTTTTTATATTAAGGCATATGTAGACGGGAATTTTAAATGCAGGTGACTTTCTTAGAGTCAATATAACGACTATGAGAAAACAACCAAATAGGGAGTTCTCACACGTCTCATAGTGTAATGACCTATTTAAAACCAAATTTTACGGCATCACATTTACCATTATGCATATCACCCAATATTCACAACAAGCATTCCTTTGTTTGGTACCAGGCAGATCTATCAATTTCTGAAAATCCAAGTGAGAAATATTTAAACTTTAGTATCCACTCTCGAGTCTGGAATTTAAACTTTTAAACTTGTAGCCTCATTATATTTGTACTTCTAATTTACAGGTGTTAAAGCCTCAAAATCATTTCTATAAAGGGGGGAAATTCGTCTTTGGTGCTGTAAGTTTGCTTCTGTTGCTCGCTCAATCTTATTAATCAGTTAAAAAGTTATCTCTGATAGGTGGAAAGAAATGCATTATCTGATATTTTGGTAGCTTTAATGACAACCTCTGATTAGTAGACATACAATTCCAGCTACGTATGTTTGGGTTACTACTTAATCCCTTGATACCCGTCCCAACAGTCGTCAGTACTGATGTTTGGAGTGCAGATATTGGACAAAAGATGTACCCTTTTTCTCTAACCCATATATATCAAAATACATAAGCATAATTTGTTAATTCCCAATTGTCAAAACTACTACTTTAAAGTTTGAAGTTTGCAGCTTCCTGATTTTTTTTGCCAGCTTTCTTATTTTTACGTTGGGAGGTTCACGAAACAGTTATTTTGAAACAGTTTATGTTACACATGTATTTACAGCTAATAAACTGCCGATATTCTCAAAGGAGTGATTAACGAGAATATGATGGAAGCGGGTGAGTGTTACTTCAGTGAAAATTTTTAACTGGTTCCTTCTTTAGAGAATGGAGAAGGCGAAAATATGATTGTTCAGTTTGGAGAAGCTGGAAAAGATGTGTTTGATCAGTACCCAATTTTAGCTTTCCAGATGTTTGTGATATGCCTTAGCAGCCTAACACCAAAGTTACGGATAATAAGCATAGGTAAAGTATCTTACATGTATGTATTATGGGTTGTTTTAAATTATTTGTCTAATAATGCAGCTGAGAATTGGCCATATCGAGGCTCGATGCCTCTTGAAAGAACCTTTCATCTGTGTTTACGAGGAGCAAATTGATATCGAATGATGCTCCTAATGAAGTAGTGAGTTTATTTAAAAAAAATTCAGATCCTGATAACTTGCATTAAATATCCTTTGATTCACTATAGGTAAAAATACCCTATGCTAAGGAAGACTTATCTACTGATATGTACAGTACACATGTCTCTTTGCTTGTCATGGTTTAATATTTGACAATCATTACACTTGCATTTTTAATGTTGCTTACGCTCTACAATTATAGTTTCTGAATACCCTTTGCTTAGTTGACAATTGCCACTGATATTAGTTGCCTACTCCAGCCCACGTATATCTAGCAACTAAATTTTGTTAACAGACGTGACAAAATATAAGATGGTTTGATCCGGTTATTGTATTGTTGTAGGTGTATGACGTGACAAAGTTCCTGGTGGAGTGACATTTTGTTGTCTACTACAGGTACAACATTCTTCATGTGTTCTTTTTAGTTCAGTTTCGTAAAAATAAGGGTCTAATTGCTACAAGTACAACATCGCTCGAGTTTGAATTAGAGGGATTAGATACGCTCGAGTGCAAGGCGAGAGTTGTTTCTACTTATTACTATTATCATATTAGTTTTATCGTAATTATTCTTGAACACTATGATTATGATATCGTGAAAAGCTCAAATCACGACGCAACGCGTTTATAAATTTATTGATCTCATATCTTTTGACTTTTTTAATTCAGTCTATAATGAAGTTATCCCATCTCTATTAATGTTAGATTATATCAGGGAGTAGCAAATTACAACTTTCATATGTTACAACCCTGATGTCTAGAAGACTACTGTCATGAAAGAAATATTTTGAGCTCTTTAAAATAAGCTAAAAAATCTGTGGTAAGATTTTAAAATTGAAAATTATTATTTAAATCTCGATAAAGATAGGTGGTTATTGATAGCAGCAATGAAATAAGAGGCGATGCAGACATACCACACCGAACCATCGGCCGTGCAAGAAGAATGCATGTTACAAAATCATATGTGTTCCACAAAGATATTAACGAGGCAGTGAAGAATCATATGCCTAAAGTGATTCTTATTGATAATATTAGTACTCGAGCTAAAGTTAATTCTTTCCAATCGGTTGCTGATAGGGGAGTCATGTTTATTGGCAGTGCTCATAAGCATGAGCAATATGTATATTGTGTAGTTCACGTCCGTTTCAAGACTTCAAGGTAAGCATGAATATTTGTGAATCCACTAGGATTGCTTCATCTAGATATGTACAGCCTTATCAACAACATCTGCAGGCCTAAACTGGTTCAAAGGTATCACATTTTATGAGATTTTCCATCACTTAGTTTACAAATAAAAGTTAGGCAATACGGGATATAAAGTTCCTAAATTTCAAAAAAATGTATCTTTTTGGTCATGCTTTAGATGGAAGGCACAAAGTTCCCAGATTTTAGAAAGATTTCATTATATTTATTTTGGACTCTCAATTAGAAAATAAATATGGACATATAGGGTAAACCGGTCATATTACCTTAAATCAGAATTTTGTTGAAAACACGTCAGGGGATGAGCTCAGTACCAGTCTTGTCCCGAACCGGTACCGGATTGAAGGTCCTGTTTCTTTCCCGGACATGAAAGGTTTGTACCGATAATGGACCAGACGGATGGGTTATTCCCTTTTTTTATTAAACTATGTTGATTCTAATAAGTTTAACTTTAGCTTCAGTCTTACCATATGTTACTAAAAAATAAAGAACACAATTTCTAATTGTCAAATCTTGACGATGATGTACAAGTGATAATCTTTCTAAAATTCTTGATGGAATTACAATAGCAGCAATGAAAAACTCAGCCATGTATAAGCTAAAGAATAAGTGATTTAATAAAATTGGCCATGACAATAACGTTATTGTCATGACCACTTTTATAAAATTGCATAAAAATTACTTATTGTTAACAAAGACAACTATCTTATATACTTTGGAGATATCTTTTACATTTTAGATTTAAGTGAGATTTACATAAGACCTCTCACTTATGAATCAATCCAATGAAAAAGCAATCTCTTTAAGAAAATATACCTTCGGTAAAAATAATTTTACAATAACAGGCAGGTATGGTTGAATAAACAATTATTTGAGCATATTTGGTCACTTTTTCAAGAGAAGAACACAAGGAGATTGATGTTTGTTTGTAAGTCTTAAACTTTTATTCAAGATATTACCACACAAATGACTAGAAACATAAACACGGGAAAGTATACCCTTTCATGTATAGCACAACTTAATGGTAAAGTCCAGTTTGTTCCACGGGATTGTTGTTATCAAAATATAAGACAATTACCTCTAGAGTGTCACAAGTTCTAAAGATATAGTAACAATTGGTATTAAAGGGTGCGTTTGGCTAAGGTCATAACCATATGAAAGATAGGTAGCAATGATGAATATAAGCACATAAACAATATAAGACAACATGCCGATTACTAATCGTACATGCAACATCTAATTGATATGACAAGAATCCGACTAAATACTTCGTTATATCAAAAGCATTAAGAATGGTTTATGATTGATATCGTTAACTAAGGTAGTAGATGAGATTATGAAAGAGTTGGTATATGTTTTAATCCACTAATCGCGACAAAAGTGATTAACAAGATTCATTTACTAGATGACATGAAACTCATCCATTCACATGAGTACTAATCATGATCATGGATGAATCCAACATATAACAATCATCTTACATAATAACATATAATACAAGAGCATCTAAATCACACTTATAATCAAGAACCCAGGGAAAAAGTGCGCCGCACAAAACTAATTGTGCGCCGCACATTGCCCCAGCAAAGCTAATAATCGTATCTACTCTTAAGGTTATCAAACCTTAACCAAGTGCACAACACACTACTCCATAATAATAGTAAACAAGATCATTTCAACAATATGTAAATCAAAGTAAAAAATTAACCTAATGGAAATGAGAATTATACCACAAGGTGTTAATCAATAATTGCTCCAAAAGGTTTATAAGCTTTTAAACTTATTACAATGTATAGCAATACTCTGAGTTCCTTGCTCCAGCAACAATAACATTAACCTACTAAGGTTCACCAACTCTAGTAACTATGATCAAGGATTTGGAAAATCCTTTATTATAAGATTCTCCTCAGCAATGGAGAACTATGGAATGAGATATATATTATGCCTGGCCTTGAGTCAGTTTTATAATCACAATTTCGTAGCCTAAGAGTCCTGGAAGTATCCTAAGAGTTCCTCCCATAATAGCCATGCATAATGACACTTAAATGTGTAACTGCAGCAAATGTGCGCCGCACTTTTCCAATTGTGCGCCGCACTTTTTAGATGTAAATGTGCGCCGCACTTTTCAGTTTGTGCGCCGCACTTCTAGTAATTCTACAAAATCGGGGTACTTTGTATGTGCGCCGCTCTTTTCCAATTGTGCGCCACACTTTGGCTCCATTTCAACATAATTCCCTCTTTAGCCCCTTTCTTCTTTATTTCTTCATTCTTTTCCTTCATAGTTTCTTTCCTAGCTACAATCCAAACAATATTCTTTATTAGTATCAATTCAATCCATAATTTATTTATTTACATAGCAAACAAGGACAAATGCATCATTACAAACATGTAAAAATGAGACGTTATCAAATTCCCCCATACTTAACTTCTTGCTTGTCCTCAAGTAAGGTACAAATATATTTTTAATAAGTGTCGAAATAATAGATAAAGCCAACAATCGAAAACAAAGATAACAGCATAAACATCTCACGAAGTACATATGTTTATTTCATACACTCTCCTTATTATGGGTAAATTATCGCTCAATAGCACGGTCATGAAAAGTAAATTACCATAGGCTTGTACAAGAAACTAAACTAAACCAAATTTAGCGTAAGCACCAAGTAAAATTCAAAAGAGGTCTTTTTCAAAAACTTTTATTACCACCGCATGTTTAAAGAATAAATAATACATCATCTTTTATTATGTTGTTGCTTCACGAATTCATAACTCAAAACTTCTTAGGCTTTCATTTGCCTTTTATTCTTCTTTTTTTTACACAAATCTCTTCAACGATCTTTTGGGAAAAGTTGTTTTCCCCCATGCATATGATCTACTATCATTTCACAATATGGTTTCCAACAATATATAATCATCTTAAAACATCGGCAAAACTTTCCATCTTTTCTCTTTTTCTTTTATTTTGCCTCTTTATCATTTAAAATACATTTTCTCATAGAAGTATGATCCCACTATGGTCTCGTAAAGATTACCAAGCACAAGTTCTAGAATTAAACTAATCATCGGCACATACATAATTTGAAATGTAAGAATGCTTACGGAAAAGATCCTCACAATTATGAATAAAGTATTGTGTAAATAACGTTATCAATTCTGAGTCAAAATAGTTTTACAATTATAAGACTTATCAATCCTTCGACAAAACTTTTTTTTTTGTAGAAAATTTTAAAAATTCGCCCAGAAAGTGCGGCGCACTTTTTGAAATGTGCGGCGTACTTCTGGGCACAGAATATCCAAAAACTTAACAAGCTTATATTCGATCTTATTTTCACTCAATCACCCCTATACTTATTATGAGCATTGTCCCTAATGCTAAACATAAGGAAAAAGTAAAATTAGAGGAAAATAAGAATAATACTCCCCTTTTATTCCAAGTCGTGAACGAAGCCGAGATCTTCAATCTTCGCCTAAGTTCGCCTTGACTCGCTTATTTTCTGTAATTTAACATAAATAATATATACAAACATATTTCACATACCAAATTAAAAATAAAAATCCACACACAAAGTATTAAGTTGTCCTAAATGCCAACAAAGGTATATTACATAACCAAATAAATTGTTTTTTTAGTAAAGGGACTTACCTCGATAAATATATTAACCAAAAAACCAATGTTAAGTAGAAATGGAATACGGCTGAAATACCGTATTAACCTCAAGCCCAGAGCTTGATCAACAAGTGCTTATGACAGGCCATAAACACAGGAACACTAAGCTAACATTACAAATCGAAAACTAGTGTAATAAATAGCATTAGCACAATCCAATAAGAAGAAATCTTGGAACCAGGCAACCACCCCACAACACTAGCAGCAGCATAATGGGAGTAAAGGATCCAGATAAGGCTGCCTCCTTAAAAAACCTTTTCGAGAAAAACCCTGTGGGAAAAACCCCCAAAAGGAAAAAAGAGTACAACCCTTACCCGGTACCCCCATCATGAGAAACACTTGAAGACGGAAGTCTTCACCGATCCAAAATATCCAAAGACCGTGTAGTCATCTTCTTGAATCTGAAAGTAATAAGCTTGAGACGAGCAGTAGAAGTAATAATACTATCAAGTTTATCCACAGAAAGCTGTTTCCCTTTGAAAAATCTAGCATTCCGTTCCATCCAAATAAAGTATACAATAGCCGCAACAACCAGACGAGCAATAATACTAGTAGTAGATTTTCCATCTGATATTGGTATAAGAAATGCCAAACATCATCCAAACGAGGAGGAATGGAATCCATACCACAAAGTACCCTAATATGCGTCCACACCTGTGAAGAATAACAATACTCAAAAAACAAATGAGAATGAGAATCGGGAGTGACTTTGCACAAAGGACACCGTAGAAGACTTAAATCCACAGTAGGCCCAACATCCCATTGTCACAACCGATCCTGAGTCTTTAGTTTCTGCTTAACAACAAGCCACATATGCACCGAGTTTCGAGGAATACAATGGGAGAACCAAACAACATGGTACCAAACCACAGCCCGACGTGTGATTCGTAGCGTATCCCAAGCCAGAGCCACAGAAAATGGCTGCAAAGAACCACCACCATCACGCCAAACAAGAGAATCCGGCAGCCCCTCCTCCAGAGCGGAAACAGGAATAGAGACGACAACAGGAAATCTGTCCACCCAATCAGTCGGCCATTTCCAGACGTTGTTCTCAATCAAGTCAGCAATAGTATCCTGAAGGGTAAAACCTGACCTAAAAATATTGCGTACCGTAAGAGTATCACGTAATGGACACTCAGCAGCCCACCTATCAAACCATATAGACGCAGATTTACCATCATGAAGCCTATAGCAAATAAAGGCCGCACAGATGTCCTAAGCTAAAGAAGCTTACGCCAACCCCAACTTACATCACCAATACAAGGAACATCCCAAAAGCTTCTACCCCTTAACTTATACAAATGTATCCATTGAACCCATAATGATTCCTTACGCATTAGAAGAGACCAAATATGAGAGCTAATAAGAGCAGCATTAAAATCATCAAGCCTCCTAATACCAAGAACGCCCTCACTTTGTGGAATGCACACATCCTCCCACGCCACCTTTGCTCTCCCCTTTTTCATCTCACCTTGACACCATAAAAAGTTCCTCAAAAGCTGCTCAAGATCATGAATAATCCGAACAGGCAGAATAAAAACTGAAGCCCAGTACAAGTGCATAGATGATAACACAGATTTAACAAGTTGAAGTCTCCCTACAGTAGATAGAAATTTGTTACACCAATCCTGGACCCGACTCTCCAACTTTTCCACAAGAACTTTGTAATCCCTATAAAGCAGCTTGGAAGAGATAAGAGGAACCCCACGATAACGCACTGGTAATGTGCCTTCCGCAAACGACATAAGATCCAGAATACTACAAAAGTCACAAACACACAAGGCTTCACATATCCTCTTCAGTTTCATCATTCCTTGGAGCATGGGATGGGTAAAAATGTGGTGGATAGGGTGGTGGTTGTTGGGTGTAGTAGAATGGCTCATGGTAATATCCGGGTGGTCCATGAGGTCACTCATTGGAACATGATATTGTTCCGCCATCCTCTCAAAAACTGGAGCGTATCTATCCATACTATAACATTGGCGCTCCATCATAAACCCAAGTTGGTCTTGCCTGACCTCCATCCTTCCCATTCTATCACAAACATCTTGGAGTGATGCACGAGGAGCTCGCGCCATGCCCACACGTGGTGCTCTAACAGGCGTGTCTTCTCGGATCAACCTTCCATCCGCTCCAATCAAATCTCTCAAAGTAATTTTGTCAACCGTATCACACAATATCGATAGATTAAGACTACTCACAACTTGTTCACTTAAAAGCCCCATCCTTCGGGCTAACCTATTCACAAATTGTCCACACACAATCATGCTACTTGCTTGACTACCATGACCTTTTCTTTTCATCCATTTTGCTATCACCCAAGCCACATTAGCGTATTGCTCACGGTTCTTGTCCCTAAACATGCTCAATAACCACAAATCATTCTTTGTATTTTATCATATCTCGTGGTTCTTTGGCAAACGGCATAAGTAATGATCTTTTGAAGCACTCTCAAAAGTGGACTAGAAATTCTAGTGGCCGAGCTCCTAGATAAGCTTAAAGGATCCTCATCCGGGCAAATTGATGCCTAAAATTCATTAGCATTGAAACTCCCATGATCACGTTCCCCTCCTTGGAAATATACTTCAAATCCTTCCTCCATTCGCTCATCTCTAGTATACAACTCCAAGTACTTAGCAAATTATTTCAAAGTCAAAGAATGTCCTTTGCCACAAAGTATAAAATTCAAAATCTTCTTAGTCATCTACTCATCTCCTTAGACATCCTCATCAAAATGAAAAGTAGAGAAAAACTCGAGAACAAGCTCCGCATAGATCTTCTCCCTACAAGTAAAAGCACGTATCCAAGCATTGGATTCAAATAAGACTTCTTTACCTCCAGCCTCTATTACTACTATCTTAAGCATCTCCTTGATTTGAGCTTCACAACCAAACTCATTCAAAACTCTAAAATCCACAATGCTAGGTGTGAAAATTTGTTTTGGCAATAAAAGACTAAGAGCATTATTGTAGATGGTTTTGGTATCACTAGTACATCCAAGCCAGTTCAAAAATGGGTGATTCGGCGTCCCCATGAGTGCGGCTCTTGCCGATTCGGTAGGCCTTCGTTTCTTTCCTCGGCTCGACGAGTAGGTCTCATAATTTCAAGAACCTGTATTCTGCAAATTTTATCACATAACAAACATGTATTAACATTAGATAAGCGTTTAGGGGTCAACGGTGTCCCTACGTTTGTGTTCTGATCTCTTTGTTGGTTTCCAGATGAAAAGTGCGGCGCACATTTTGGTTTGTGCGGCGTACTTCCTAGAGAAATTTCATAAAAGTGCGGCGCACATCTTGTAAAGTGCGGCACACATTCTGGGTATCACAACATATGTCGGGGTAAAACTAATAATTAACCAAATCCGCAAACTAAATGGTTGTAAACTAATAACAATGGCTAGAATCGAACACTAACATATTCCTAATTCGTTCTAATCCACGACATTGCTTCATCTCTAAGATTTTAATTTTCAAAAACCCTCATTTTTTATGTTTTTCAATTTCATCTAATAATCTAATTACTTTCTTAATCCATTTCCATACTCCTAATTCCTAATTGATTTGTAATCCGTTCTTCAATTACTAAGAACCCTAATTGAAAACTAATAAAAAATTAAAAACTAATTAAATCAAACAAACATGAATTAAGTATAAGAACTTACCCTAGACATGATCTCGAATGTGAATTGGAGCATCGAAAATATTTTTTGTGATGATTCGAAAATCGTCAGGTGGTTTTTTGTTGTTTTTGTGTGTTTTTTTAGCTTCCAATGAGAAAAACGGGGTATATACAAAAAATCCGCCCAGAAGTGCGGCGCACTTTTTGATTTGTGCGGCGCATATTCTGTGCATCCAGACAATGTTACTGGTTTTTACTTTTTAAGTATACTAAACACAAAATCTAAAAAGAAAACCTCCAATTTCATTCGATAGAAAAATAAAATAACACCAGGGAGAACATTCCATACTCCCAAGACCATCCTAAAACTTCTAGGACTCTTAGATATTACTTCGTTTTATTGATTATCTACATACAAAAAGATAAAAATGCATAAAAGTAACTAGGATCCAGTGATGCACTACTCTTTTCTTCCTTATCTTTAGTTGTAGCAGAAGTTTAGAGATGACATGATATCACTCTCCGTGTAACGCCCCGAGACCTCTCTATTGGTGTCATTTGTCTCGTACACTTTTTCATACCTCTTTCCACATGGATCAACTATGACTATGACAACATGCCATTCACTATCTCCATACTTAGAAATATTCTCAAATTCTCGCTTGTTCCCCACTTGCCAATCTTTGTATTTTAATGATACGTGTAACACCCCCAAATTTATACAACTCAATACAGCGGAAGACTCGTTGGTGTTACGGGATAGAACATTACTCACATCATAAACAACGCTTAAAAATCGCGTCGTTTAATAATAAAGCATTTCCATTCATAAATATCAAATTTACATAGGTCCCAAGTCATAGTCATTTCATACAATTTTACAAAAGATTTGAATGGAAATTGTTATTTAAGTGCGGGCCATGAATTCTTGTTGGCTTCCCGAGAATTACCTTCAAGTACCTGAGATAAAACATGTTAAAAGAAAAGGGTCAGCGATAACGCCGAGTGAATTCATAGAGTTTAATAAAACCATCAATATATCATCGGTACATAAATATTACCGAAAATCATTTTGTACAAATCTTTATAATAGGCCATAAAATATCCAAAGTCATTTTATACAAATCCTTATCGAAAATCATAATATAGGCATTTGCCTTCAAAATCATTATACGAGCCAATGTCGTAAAAACATCATACAATACGTTTTATAACGTTGTATAAAGTTAAATAAAAACCGTTATATGGATATGGTTATATAAAACCAAAACACGAACATAATATCAATAGTAAGATCCCGTATTGCTAGTCAGGCAATATATCGTAATTTAGTGCGTATAGCAGTATTTCGTTATTTGGATTATTATAAGCCGCATGACATTGTTACCTTACTACAACAAACAACAGGTAGCTAGCCCGAAACTCATTTGCCCATCTAAATTAGCGTGTCGTCACAATAATCACGCTTGTGTAAATCTTCTCATACATAAATTCGCTTACCAATCAATGTGGCACGACGGGGATCAACCGTCAAGGCGCGAACTGGGGTGATCGTCCCCAAATAGTACTATTATATGCATATGTGTCTACCAAATCCCGGTAGTACACAATTCATGCTAATGGGACTTTTAGTGAGATAACCTAACTTTAATAATCCATTTCATTTCATCTATCAGGTCATTTAATCATTCATCGGGTCATACAATCATTCGGGTCCAAATCAATAAACAAACAATTGGGACAAATGGTGTCCTATTTCATAAAAATTAACATGTTATCTCCCTCGCGGGTTTATAAAATATTTCATAAAAACATTTAAAGGAGTGCGAGGCTATGAACTCACGTTGATGTGAGAAAGCGGGTTATCGGCAATTCGGATGTACGGTACGTGCTTCAATCACGGAAACCTAGACAAATAATACTCGTCTTAGACTCTTGTCCAATGACTTTATAAAAATAATAATTATGTATACATATGATGATTTTATATATATGATGATCAAGTGGGTTTATATATTCTTATTTACTCATTTTAGTGTCTATGTATTGGTAACTTTTTACTAGTTTACTAGTTTTACCTATTTACATGTTTTAGGTCTAATAAGCCTACTATAAGTTCTTTAACTTGTTTTAATCCATTTTATACTTGTATTATCAGTATTTATACTTTACATGTTGGGCCCAAATGGGTTAAGCCCAATAAGTAATTTTTATAAGTGTTTAACTTATTTAGTTAAATTATTAGTCCAAATATGCTAACTTAGCTCGTTAATGTCCGTATGTCATATAGTTCGGGTTTTATCGGTTTTTACTTGTATTAGGTACTTATATATCATTATATGACTTTTAAAAACTTTACATTAGACGGGTTTGATCGTCTACGTTTTAATTGGCGAAAAACGTTAATTTTACGGTAATAGCCGAAAAAGTCGTAAAAATCATGTTTATAGTTTTTATAATTTATAAATCTTATTCAACTACCATTTTTATAACGTGTCCATTTATTTAACCTTATACATATTTATATAAATGAAATTTATAAGTTAGTGGGTTTTAATTCATATTTTATACTATATTAGTTTGAGTGCTTATATAATACTATTAAACATTAATTCTTCAAAATCTGATTTTTAGTTTCACTTTCACCATTTTTACCATATCTTGAGTTCTACAAGGAGATAGAAGCTCATTTTTGGACACCATAAAGTAAATGATATGTGATACAGTTAAGTTAGTTATATCTACTACTCATTCCATGTCTAACTATCCTTAACAGTCCCTACAAAACAGACTATTCAGATTGGTACACTCATCTTGTTTTGATCATATCTCACTCATTTTGATGATTCCATTGCATGGCCAACTCTCACATGTGTATAACACCTAATACTTACTGTATATTGATTCCACTTTAC
This sequence comes from Glebionis coronaria, assembly GCA_025667525.1. Classification (NCBI taxonomy): domain Eukaryota; kingdom Viridiplantae; phylum Streptophyta; class Magnoliopsida; order Asterales; family Asteraceae; genus Glebionis; species Glebionis coronaria. Next base: position 20,431 of record JANFOE010002470.1, on the reverse strand, counting down.
CATTTTATCAGTTTAATATTTGGTTACGTACTGTTTTTATACAGCCATCATATTTAGCAAGATTTTAACCTTGTTACCTATGGTTTTTCATCTCTTTAATCATATTTATCAACACTTGATCCCCACACAACATTTTTATCATCATATATTCATCATATGCATATACAATAAGAAAGAAAATACATGATTACATAATCAAAATAACAAGAGGATGGAAAGAACAATCTTTATACCACCAAGGTTGTGTAGTTTATGATCAAGGCTTGGATTTTGATGGAAGAACTTGTGATAGATCAACACCAATCTTCATGGCCACCAATACTTGTAAACTTCATGTAGAAACCATCCCTTGAACATCACCAAATCTTCTCCTTGGATGTTAAAATCACCACCAATCTATAGAGCTTCAAAAGGGCTTCATCATATGTGTGAATAACACATGATTTCATGGTTAAAATTGATCAAATGAGGGTGATTAGGGGTGGTTCTTGGACGAATTTTAGAGAGAGGAAGAGAGGAGTTGGTGGTTTGCATGAGATGAAATGAGATAATGGTTTGGTGCTAGTGGTTTTGATGTGTTGGTAGCTTATTTAGTTAAGCAAGCCAAGTGTAACAACTTGTTTAATACAAGTTGACACCTAAGGGTGTGTGGTGGCTTATGTTTAGCCATCCATATAGTGGGGTGGGGCAAAACTTGTTTTGTCTCATCCCACTAATTTACGGGTATTCCTCGATTCTAGTTTTCTCGATTTGCGTGCCCTCGGGTCGTTTTACGAAAAACGTTTTTATAAATTATGAATCAACGGCACAAAATGAATCTAATAAAAATTGTCTCATCAAAAACGGAGTTTGAAAACGTAAATACGTAATCCTAAGGTTTCCGGTTTAGTCGTAAAGGACGTTATATTAAAATTGTAAGTCCTAATATCTTCTCGTAAATTTGTGAGTTTATGAACCAACTCAAAATTAAAATCCCAAAATAATATTCACGGATAAATTTATTTCCTGAAATGTCGGACTGTCACCAAAACAGTGTATGTAAACGTAAGCACGTAACGTAGAATCCTCCGGTTTAGACGTAGTCGATGCTACTTCAAGATGTAAACCCAAATTTCTTCCCAAAAATAAGTGAGTTCATAATATAACATTAAAATAATATTTTTAAATAATACTTGAAAATAAAATATCAACCATAAATTGACGGATTGTCACAACATTTACCTCTAAACAGGATCTTTGTCCTCAAAGATCATTTTACCTTACTACTCGCTTCTTATAGAGTAAAGCCATGTGGGTATTTCCTCCACATTCGGTCTTTTCTCACAAGTGTAATCCATTACAATACGTGAGTTTTATCAAACATAACTACGGGAATAAGATCAGGCTTATTGTTGACTTACTTTCTCTATCCATGATGTTCACGGGTTTTTGATGAATGAAACTTTTCCCCGATCTAAACTTCATTAAGAAGTGATCAGATTCTCACTTGATAGACATTTTATCAAGTTAGATATAGGAAACATAATTCACGCAGCTCTTGAAGTCCAAGGGTAGATCCAACTTATATGCCTTTCAAACCAATCTTTTACATCATCTCAATGGTCCCATACAACGGGGACTTATATCCCATGATATTTCATATCATCAATCATTTTTCCATGGTTAAATTTTTTGGCATAACTTCGCTACCCATCTGGCACTTCAAGATCTACATTTCATATTCACATACCCACCTGCCCACTACCGGCAGTCATTAATCAGATCCTAATTTCAACAATCATTTTAGGTCACGCGGGTCGGGTATTTTGTAAGGTCAGGTTCATCATCATAGGCAACCTTAAACCTAAAAGACATGTCCAACTCACAATGGGTGTATGTCGAGTGTCTTCATCCCAACTCCTGCTTACAGATGCTCTAATATATATATCCTCACAAGATTCGATCTCGATCCTAATACGATAATTATCAATGATAATCTCTCCAAAGGAAAGCGATTATACGGTTTATTACCAAAGGTCAATCATTCAAACATAAAACAGCACTTATAGTATTTTGTATCGTTACTTTACCTCGTCCCTTCGATTGGGGTGGTACACAGTACTTTCATCAAGATTCATTCTCAATGACTTCTGAGCAAAACTCTAGAAATTCAATGCGAAGCGAGGATCTTGATAGAGATGATTGATACGGCACAATATGTTTACACAACTCTTATAAACACAAAGAGTCAAATTCTTCATCGAGAATCTATCATTAACAGGAATGATATTAGCATATTTGGTCAGTCTGTCGACGATGAACCAAATCGAATCAAATTCAGATGATGACCTTTGCAATAGTTAGACGTTTACTAATGTATGAGGCAATGTCTGCCTTCATAATTTGCCATTAGTACAACTTCTTCAGATAAAGATACATTTAGTTAGAAATGACATGAATGGAATACTTATACTTACGAGATTCAATATGACTAAACCTCAAAATCCTCCGTATTTAGACAACCACAAGTGGCATTTTATACATTTAACGCCATAGGTTTCTCAAATCTATTGGTTCACATTAGCCGCGAACCCCTTTTATTATCTATATTATCTTTTTTTTACAAGCATCGGCTATATTTTAAATTGCTCGACAATTTATTTTGCACAATCATTACTAAGTAACACATCCTAATTGGTTTTTTATCCTTTTTACATAATGCGTCGGTATCTATATTCACCTTTCCTGATGACATAATTATCATGATCGTATTCATTAAAAATTTATTAGTTCGACCAATTATATAAAAATGTTCAAAATAAATATGAATTTAATTAACAAGATTTTTGTTGATCTATCAAAAATACTTAATAAGATCCGTAAATGTTCAAAAAATCTTTGGTTATACTTTGGTCAAAGTTTTCTTAGTTGAAAAGCAAAAATTATCGTTTCAAATTTCAAGTCATGGTTTAAAAGGTTTCCTCAATCCCTCTTAGGTTGTCTTGAGGTATACACAAACATTTACCCCTAAACAGGAGTTTAGTTAAATGATTTGTGTATAAGGGAATAATCCCTTAAAATCCCCCTTTTTTTTAAACATTTGTCAAAACATATTTCCATTTTCTTTTTGGTAAACCCCAAAGCCTTAATGGTTCCAATTTTTGAAGAGTCAATATATTCCAGTTTCTATTAATCACACGGTCAATTAATATAAAGGATTAAGTCTTAAATCACCTATTAATTATTCAAGGTACATGTTTTCACTACTCGACCGACTCAGGGAATTCTACAAATAATTATTAACTCATTATTATTCTTATAAACAAACATATGGTTCTTAATGATCACAAGCATGAATTTATCAAATTACAACCTACACACGTGATTCACTAAATTTATGAATACTACATGTGCATTGATCAATCCAAACGATATCACGTGAAACGCATAATGTTCATTACAAGTTCTGGATGTAGTGATTGGAATAGATAATCTTTTTCGCGGACACGAATTTGATTATAACCATGTCGTGGATCAAATATTTAGAACATACGCTAGAACTTTGTAAATGATCGAACAATCTATCATCTTGTGTAGTAGATATAGATTTTAATCGTCAATTTACTTAGTTCACGGTAATCAATAAATATAAGAAATAATAACACCATAGCTCTTCATAATGACGAGCTCGGTAGAATAAAAGATTTCTCCGACAACTCTCTCAGTTGTACGATAATTCTTATGATTCAGATGGTACTGACGTACAGTGCACAAGCCATAGGTGAAGCACCGGGAATATAATCAATACCAATTTCAACTTGCCTTAAAGGCAAAAGTCTAGGTAATTCACCCATAAATACCTCCTAAGGTTTCAGATAACAGAAACAACTTTTAATAAATTCATATTAGGTTCTTTCTAGATTATAATATCTATGACCAATTTACAAACATTCATGGTAAAATTTCAAGTCTAAATGCAGGATATGGTCATCCATCAAGAATTATTTAAATAACTTTTGATAATAAACATCTTATCTTTTAGGGGAATTTTACTTGAGTTCCCATCAATTAAGACAATGTCGTCATGTCATAATCAATCAATCCATTCTAATGGAACTACCAACTTTTCAGTTTTATTGTCGTCGATAAGATGTGAACTTCTCAAAAGACTAATAATAACTCTTAATCCTTCACAATTTCAAGGATATCAGGAGACATAACTAACCTTAAAAAGAGTAAGGTTAACGCATAATCCACGCGAGAGAATTTCAAATCAGATTCAGACGAAAAACATTTAATGAATATGAATATATCCCATGTTTTCATAATTTGAGTACGCATTCGAAAGCTCCTCGGATCGTTACCCAGGTCATTCAAATGAAATCAAATCAAAAGAAATGATAGGAACGTCGATACATCCAGTCAGGTATCAACACTCGGTAATCAGATACTTTTCCTAAGAATCTCACTACAGGAGAACTGGACAAGAAAGAATTGTCAATTTTCAAATAAGACAATTTCCACAGATGAGTAAATTCGACTCATAAGAATAGATGCTACAGGCACATATGTAGGTGTCCCTAACACTATGTTCCTATTTTTCACTTCTTGTAGATCTCATAAAATTTAATCTTTCACAATCTTCAAAGAAAATGTAGTGTTTATTAATCAGTTTTTATGGTGACTACTAATCAGTCTTGCATGGTCCATTCCAAATTGTATGTAGGCGCGCAACTATATACAATTTCAAGATTAACGATGCAATACTCAGTTTGTCAAAATTTTATCATCATGTTTATAATAAAAACATTTTCATGCTTAATTATTAAATAAGAATCAAGAATAAATTTACAAAGATTTTCTTTGTTATGAATACAATTAAGTTTTCTAAGGTGTTTTATAAACAACTTTATTTTGATAACAATCACTTATAAATCTCACTTTGAATAATCCTTATAGTGATGAAAATTCAATTTTCTCAAAGGATACTGTTTTAACTTTATAAAAACAATGAGTGATCTGCAAAAGAGTGATGAAGAGTTGTTCACCAAGATCTAACTACAATATAATAGGAAATGAGCTTAGCCAAATAATCATGAGGTTCATGACTTCGATGGCACTCAAAAAGAACAATCCACAAAGAAACTCAAATCAAGATGAGTACTTGTTCTATGGTTGCATCACTAATGCGAACATTAGGACGAAGCAATAAAAGATAGATAACATCGATACATGTAGAATTTAGCAATCAAAGGTAGTCTTTTCATTAATCACAAACAAGTCAAAATTGTACCGTAACACATTACGTGTCACTATGTCATACAATTCTAAGAACTCATCCTACCAACTGATGTCTCAGTTAAGTTAGGGATTTTTAAAAGATACCACAACGAATGCTAATCTACAAGAGTAATTAGGTGTCCCACCTGTCCCGGAAGATCCATCGGTCCCAATTCAGAAGAAGATTTCTTCAATTTATTTGTTGGACACTGGGCATCCTCGTTAGTGGACAATGGCCTAGGAACAACACTTAACACGAATCAACAAACAATTAAAACCTTATAATTCAATCACAGGGCTTAACGACTTCCTCTTAACAATTTCTTATTCCATACAAGTTAAATTTTACTTTATTCAAGTTTTCAATCAACTTATACTCAATTCGATATCCTACCTCATTCTCCAATACTTTATACCTTATTCATAAACCTAAAAAGGGCAATAAAAGCTCGATATGATCAATACTTAATTTCCAATCCTATAGCTTTTTCATCAATAGTTATCAAATGAGTCACTAGCATGAGATGACTCACACATTCAATATTTCTCGAAAAGGTACTAGTGGCATGAGGCTTTTGGGTAATGGTTCCAATGACAGCCTCAAGTGCAACATTCACCCTTTTGATTTCAATTTAAGAATTGGATGACAATGAATTAGATGACATCTTTCTAGGTGGTAACGTTTTGTCAAACTCCACTCTATAAGGAAAGATCGTCATGATATCAATATCAGATTTGATCTCGCCAATTCTTCTTTAATATCACAATCAACTAATATCAACATTTCTACGAATATCAACCATTTGTTGGGATCATAAATATCCACAACTTGGTTTAGATCTAAAATAGCTAGAATTCCTACGGGAATAGCTTCGATTGATTTACTAGGGGATTTAGGGTTCCTTATGACAATCTACGTCGTATAAATACATCGTATAAATATAAAAATAATCATCAAACAATTATGTAATCAAATTACATCATATATATATATATAATCCAAGTTATATATATATATTAAAATAACACTTCTCAGTCTGGCCTTGTCGGTAACTCGGGAATTCTTCGGCACCGTTATAGTCAAAAGATTTTTAGACATTTTTAGAAAAATGTTTATAGTTAAAAGATTTTGAAATGTTTTATTCAAAACCTTAGTTTTAAAAATCTTTCGTTATCTATAACGAGAGCTCTGATACCAAACTGTAACACCCCCAAATTTATACAACTCAATACAGCGGAAGACTCGTTGGTGTTACAGGATAGCACATTACTCACATCATAGACAACGCTTAAAAATCACGTCGTTTAATAATAAAGCATTTCCATTCATAAATATCAAATTTACATAGGTCCCAAGTCATAGTCATTTCATACAATTTTACAAAAGGTTTGAATGGAAATTGTTATTTAAGTGCGGGCCATGAATTCTTGTTGTCTTCCCGAGAATTACCTTCAAGTACCTGAGATAAAACATGTTAAAAGAAAAGGGTCAGCGATAACGCCGAGTGAATTCATAGAGTTTAATAAAACCATCAATATATCATCGATACATAATTATTACCGAAAATCATTTTGTACAAATCTTTATAATAGGCCATAAAATAGCCAAAGTCATTTTATACAAATCCTTATCGAAAATCATAATATAGGCATTTGCCTTCAAAATCATTATACGAGCCAATGTCGTAAAAACATCATACAATACGTTTTATAACGTTGTATAAAGTTAAATAAAAACCTTTATATGGATATGGTTATATATAACCAAAACACGAACATAATATCAATAGTAAGACCCCGTATTGCTAGTCAGGCAATATATCGTAATTTAGTGCGTATAGCAGTATTTCGTTATTTGGATTATTATAAGCCGCATGACATTGTTACCTTACTACAACAAACAACGGGTAGCTAGCCCGAAACTCATTTGCCCATCTAAATTAGCGTGTCGTCACAATAATCACGCTTGTGTAAATCTTCTCATAAATAAATTCGCTTACCAATCAATGTGGCACGACGGGGATCAACCGTCAAGGCGTGAACTGGGGTGATCGTCCCCAAATAGTACTATTATATGCATAAGCGTCTACCAAATCCCGGTAGTTCACAATTCATGCTAATTGGACTTTAGTGACATAACCTAACTTAAATAATCCATTTCATTTCATCTATCGGGTCATTTAATCATTCATCGGGTCATACAATCATTCGGGTCCAAATCAATAAACAAACAATTGGGACAAATGGTGTCCTATTTCATAAAAATTAACATGTTATCTCCCTCGCGGGTTTATAAAATATTTCATAAAAACATTTAAAGGAGTGCGAGGCTATGAACTCACGTTGATGTGGGAAAGCGGGTTATCGGCAATTCGGATGTACGGTACGTGCTTCAATCACGGAAACCTAGACAAATAATACTCGTCTTAGACTCTTGTCCAATGACTTTATAAAAATAACAATTATGTATACATATGATGATTTTATATATATGATGATCAAGTGGGTTTATATATTCTTATTTACTCATTTTAGTGTCTATGTATTGGTAACTTTTTACTAGTTTACTAGTTTTACCTATTTACATGTTTTAGGTCTAATAAGCCTACTATAAGTTCTTTAACTTGTTTTAATTAATTTTATACTTGTATTATCAGTATTTATACTTTACATGTTGGGCCCAAATGGGTTAAGCCCAATAAGTAATTTTTATAAGTGTTTAACTTATTTAGTTAAATTATTAGTCCAAATATGCTAACTTAGCTCGTTAATGTCCGTATGTCATATAGTTCGGGTTTTATCGGTTTTTACTTGTATTAGGTACTTATATATCATTATATGACTTTTAAAAACTTTACATTAGACGGGTTTGATCGTCTACGTTTTAATTGGCGAAAAACGTTAATTTTACGGTAATAGCCGAAAAAGTCGTAAAAATCATGTTTATAGTTTTTATAACTTATAAATCTTATTCAACTACAATTTTTATAAAGTGTCCATTTACTTAACCTTATACATATTTATATAAATGAAATTTATAAGTTAGTGGGTTTTAATTCACATTTTATACTATATTAGTTTGAGTGCCTATATAATACTATTAAACATTAATTCTTCAAAATCTGATTTTTAGTTTCACTTTCACCATTTTTACCATATCTTGAGTTCTACAAGGAGATAGAAGCTCATTTTTGGACACCATAAACTAAATGATATGTGCTACAATTAAGTTAGTTATAGATACTGCTCATTCCATGTCTAACTATCCTTAACAGTCCCTACAAAACAGACTATTCAGATTGGTACACTCATCTTGTTTTGATCATATCTCACTCATTTTGATGATTCCATTGCATGGCCAACTCTCACATGTGTATAACACCTAATACTTACTGTATATTGATTCCACTTTACCATTTTATCAGTTTAACATTTGGTTACTTACTGTTTTTATACAGCCATCATATTTAGCAAGATTTTAACCTTGTTACCTATGGTTTTTCATCTCTTTAATCATATTTATCAACACTTGATCCCCACACAACATTTTTATCATCATATATTCATCATATTCATATACAATAAGAAATAAAATACATGATTACATAATCAAAATAACAAGAGGATGGAAAGAACAATCTTTATACCACCAAGGTTGTGTAGTTTATGATCAAGGCTTGGATTTTGATGGAAGAACTTGTGATAGATAAACACCAATCTTCATGGCCACCAATACTTGTAAAATTCATGTAGAAATCATCCCTTGAACATCACCAAATCTTCTCGTTGGATGTTAAAATCACCACCAATCTATAGAGCTTCAAAAGGGCTTCATCATATGTGTGAATAACACATGATTTCATGGTTAAAATTGATCAAATAAGGGTGATTAGGGGTGGTTCTTGGACGAATTTTAGAGAGAGAAAGAGAGGAGTTGGTGGTTTACATGAGATGAAATTAGATAATGGTTTGGTGCTAGTGGTTTTGATGTGTTGGTAGCTTATTTAGTTAAGCAAGCCAAGTGTAACAACTTGTTTAATACAAGTTGACACCTAAGGGTGTGTGGTGGCTTATGTTTAGCCATCCATATAGTGGGGTGGGGAAAAACTTGTTTTGTCTTATCCCACTAATTTACGGGTATTCCTCGATTCTAGTTTTCTCGATTTGCGTGCCCTCGGGTCGTTTTACGAAAAACGTTTTTATAAATTATGAATCAACGGCACAAAACGAATCTAATAAAAATTGTCTCATCAAAAACGGAGTTCGAAAACGTAAATACGTAATCCTAAGGTTTCCGGTTTAGTCGTAAAGGACGTTAAATTAAAATTGTAAGTCCTAATCTCTTCTCGTAAATTTGTGAGTTTATGAACCAACTCAAAATTAAAATCCCAAAATAATATTCACGGATAAATTTATTTCCTGAAATGTCGGACTGTCACCAAAACGGTGTATGTAAACGTAAGCACGTAACGTAGAATCCTCCGGTTTAGACGTAGTCGATGCTACGTCAAGATGTAAACCCAAATTTCTTCCCAAAAATAAGTGAGTTCATAATATAACATTAAAATAATGTTTTTAAATAATACTTGAAAATAAAATACAACCATAAATTGACGGATTGTCACAATACGGGAAGTACTCCAAGCATCCCCACAATTTTCTTGTATACACGAATATCAAAGGAAGGGTTATGGTAGCTCCTTTCACTTAGTGAAGCATCAAATAGTTCTTCCGGTTTCGTCCATGGTTGCAAATGTGGACCAGAAATCGGCATACCGCTTTCATCTCTTTTCACTGTGTAGTGCTTATCATCCTCATCATCACTATCATCACGTTTTTTCACTTTTAGCACATTATATGTTTGATGGACAAACCCATCAAAGCTAGTCATAATAGCTCTTCCAACATCTACCTTTGCACCAATAGTGTGCAAAAACTTCCTTCCAACCACTAGTTGAATGTCTCGATCAATAGGAATATCGAGAAGCATAAAATCGGCTAGTATTATGGTTGTCCCTATTTGGCATAGAACTCCAAGCCAACGCCCAAATCCCTCCGTGTAGGAGTGATCAAGCATTTTGATACGATCAAACCTTGGTTTGACTCTTCCAACATCTAACATCTTGAAGATTCCAAGTGGCATGACATTAACATTCGAACCGGTATCAACCAAAGCATTGTATGTAGTTTTACCCTCCAACTTTAATGGTAGAACAAAATAACCCGGATCTTCCTTTTCTTTCATTACTTTGTTTTCACGAAGCATTTGGATAGCTACATCTTCATATTCCGAGGTTAATCCATCTTCAACTTTCAACTTATCAAGCAAGACCCCCTCAAAAATCATTTTATACTTATCACCTATATTTTAACGTTCCAATGATAGGTCGATTCATGTTCAACAACATCACTCTTTCTTCAATGTCTTCCCTCAACTCTTCCATTGATAGTTCTTCTCTAGTCAAGGGCTTATTAATGGTGAGAGAAGGTCCTTCACCATTATAGTTCAATTTGTAAGCATGAGCGGGCTGTTTTCCTTTGTTTCTCTTGCCTTTTCCCATACTACAAGCAAATTTAGGAGCATCAACTCCCTCGTTTTCAATAGGTGCAAATTCATCAAAGTTGACATTATCAAGTATCTCATCAATTTCTTCAAAGTCCAAGCTTTCATGCACTTTTGGCCATAAGGTGAGTATGCCACAAGTGATATCAATTTGTGCATTGGCTTGCTTTGGGAAAGATCTCCCAAATATTGCACATGGTTCACAATCATCTTCTTCCGGATTGACAAAGAAGTCGACGAAAAAGAATTCGTCTTTGATCATAACAATGACCTTTTTATCTAGCTCCTTGTCCCCATTACGATGTAATGCGTTTTGTAGGTTAAGCCAAGCTCCACTACAAATTCATTGCTAATCAAACTTATCTCCATTTCCAAGTCAACTTGCCCATTATAGACAAATTTACCTTCCACATGGCAAGGCATTGAGTATTTCTCACTAGGTGTTAAGTCTTCCAAATGATAAAAGTTAGGACCTTTTGAATCCCACTATCGGCTGAGTCCTTACAAGTTGATCCTGTTCCGATTAAATTTTGTTATTTAGGCTAATATGCTCATCCACTCCTAAGCATAGTCTACCCAAGCTAGTGTTCGGATCCATCTTAAAACAACAACACATCAAAAGAAACATTAGTATGTTAGTGCCATAAAATCCAAATGACATTTCATATCCTGTAGTCTTAAGGCAACTTATTATTTTTGATGAAAATCTATTTTTAAATGCGTTATAAGCAATTTTTTCTTTCTGTTTTCCAGTTGTGCGACACTCATTTGAGAAGTGCGGCACACTTTTGCGCGACACAGGAAAGCCGTTGCACTTTTTGGATTGTGCGACACACTTTCTTCAAAGAACTTCTTGTTCACAACAATAGGATCTATATACCAATCAAACAATGCTATAAGAAATTTTTCATAATACTTCCTTACAAGTAGTCAAAATAATAAATAGTGACCAAGTTTTGTAAGATGCTCTCAAGTATTTTGCTAGAAATAGCTATTTTTTCATTTTCGCTTGTTTCCTCATTTTCTTGTATCTAAAGGATAGTTAAAATTCCAGAAAAATTACCACAAATCATGATAAATATCAAATAAGACAAACCAAAGTAAATTATTCTACCAAAGAGTAAATCAAATAGAAAATAAATTTTGAAAGAAAATATTTTTGGTTTTTCTTGAAATGCAATATTAACAAACACAAAAGCTCAAAAAACATAAGCACACACAAAAAAATTCTCATGTTTTCAGCAGTAAGTGTTGAGCGTAAAAGGTTTTGGTTGTGTTTTGCGATTGTTTCTACCAACATTTTTGTAAATTCGTACCAAATGTACGGCGTACTTTTGGAAATGTGCGGCATACTTTTTAACTGTTTTGTTAAAAACTTTTTCAGATTGCTAGAAAACTGTACGGCGATTTAGAAATTTTGTTTACCAAGAATTTCAGAATGTTTTAAATAAATAACTAACCAATCCTCGGCAGCGGCGCCAAAAACTTGATGTTCGTTTGAAATTTTATTAAGGTTGAAATCGTCTCGACTCGATTCGAGTTGAAAAGGGTTTAATGTGTGACTCAATTGTTCTTGGTGAAAAGAAAATAAAAGTCGTCGATCTTTTTTAAAATAAAAGTGAAACTAAAAGGAAATGAAAGGTCAAAACTTTAAAAGTAAATGACGAAAGATAAAAGCTTGATAAAAAAGTAAATTTGAAAACTTAAAACTTTATAAAAATATAAACTTTAAAATAAATCCAAAACAACATAATTAAAAATAAGACTTAAGAAAATGACTGGAAACGTTAAATTTGAAAATAAAACAATTCGAGAAAACACAAAATAAATATAAGTCGGGAAAACTCAAAACTAAATCAAATCCGGAATGTGTCTTTTGCTTATAATTCGGAATCCAAGATCTTGTCACTATCCGGAATCCAAGTTCAAGCTAATCCGGAATCACTAATATATATGTTATCCGGAATCTAAGGAAACTAACAATCCGGAATGTGTGAAAGCTTATCCGGAATCCCGAAAAGATTACCTAATCCAGAATCTATATTCCGGATAATTCGGAATATGCAATTGGGAGTAATCCGGTATCTATCTTTTGAACGCTATCCGGAATCCAGACTTCCATAGCCAATCCGGAATAAGTGATTCAAGTCTTTATCCGGAATCTGGGATTTTACTAGTAATCCGGAATGTTTGTCAAGTACACAATCCGGAATGATTGTATTTGCTTGCTATTCGGGATACTAGGGTTTTGGAAAACCCGGATAAGAACAAAATAAGCACAATGAAAATAAGCTAAAAACGAATAAGCACTTAACCAAAAGTTTAACCAAAATGATTCTAAGAAAAAGCAAATAAGCCACAATTTAAAAACTTAAAAAACACTAAATAATCTAAATATTAAAAATCAACTTTTTATAAAAATAAACTATTAAAACACTTAATTAAAAATAAGAAAAATCACACAATAAGCACTAAACACAATAAGCTAAAAAGATCAAACACATCAAAATCAATAAGCACAATCAAACAAACACATCAATCAAAACAAGAACATGATGAACAAACTACATGATTATGAAAATCAAACAAGATTAAAAATAAGAAAGGTAGAATGAGAATGATTTATGAAAAGCTTGAATTAAGATTAAGATTAAAGATTCAATACAAGATTAATATAAAAAGTTTAAAAACATGAAAGTAAATCTAGAGAGAAAAAGTAAATTACACTACTCCTACTCCTAAGACTAATCTATCTACTCCTAAATGACTAACACCTCCTAATGAAGGATTAGGAGGGTATATATAGGAGGAAAGGAAGGTAGGTGTTGATGCTTTCTTCTTTCACTTTGTCTTATCGTATTTTAATTTCTTCGACTTTTTCGACGTTGTCTTAGGATTTGTCGATATAAAATAAACTCGTCTTCTAATTTTCTTCATTTGTTAGACTTGGTCCTTCGACTTCGTTAAACTTCCGTCTTTAGTCTTTTTCTTCGAAAAATCTTCAGAATAAACCTTTGACTTCCGTTCTTTTTGTACTCTTGATCTTTTGACTTCGTCTTTTGTCCTTTTCTTCGATAAAAGCTCGTGAAAGCCCGTTTTTTCTTCCCTTTTTCACATTTTAGTCCTAAATCACAACAAAAACACGAACCGCATAATTCCGACTTTTACGACATTAAATACACGTTTTGGCTTGGTTATTATTATAATTAAGTGGCAAAAGGATGAGTGTTTTCACACTTATAGTCTTAAATTTTTATTCAAGATATTACCACACAAATGATTAGAAATATAAACACGGGCAAGTATACCCTTTCATGTATAACATAGCCTAATGGTAAAGTCCAGATCGTTCCACGGGATTGTTGTTATCAAAATATAAAACAATTACCTCTAGAGTGTCACAAGTTCTAAAGATATACTAACAGTTGGTATTAAAGGGTGTGTTTGGCTAAGGTCATAACCATATAAAAGATAGGTAGCAATGATGAATATAAGCACATAAAAAATATAAGACAACATGCCGATTACTAGTCGTACATGCAACATCTAATTGATATGACAAGAATCCGACTAAAGACTTCGTTATATCAAAAGCATAAAGAATGGTTTATGCTTGATATCGATAACTAAGGTAGTAGATGATATTATGCAAGAGTTGGTATATGTTTTAATCCACTAATCGCGACAAAAGTGATTAACAAGATCCATTTACTAGATGACATGAAGCTCATCAATTCACATGAGTACTAGTCATGATCATGGATGAATCCAACATATAACAATGGTCTTACATAATAACATATAATACAAGAGCATCTAAATCACACTTATAATCAAGAACCCAGGGAAAAAGTGCGCCGCACTTTGCCCCAGCAAAGCTAATAATCGTATCTACTCATAAGGTTATCAAACCTTAACAAGTGCACAACACACTACTCCATAATAACAGTAAACAAGATCATTTCAACGATATGTAAATCAAAGTAAAGAATTAACCTAATGGAAATGAGAATTATACTACAAGGTGTTAATCAATAATTGCTCCAAAATGTTTATAAGCTTTTAAACTTATTACAATGGCTAGAAATACTTTGAGTTCCTTGCTCCAGCAATAATAACATTAACCAACTAAGGTTCACCAAATCTAGTAACTATGATCAAGGATTTGGAGAATCCTTGATTATAAGATTCTCCTCAACAATGGAGAACTATGGAATGAAATATATATTATGCCTGGCCTTGGGTCTGTTTTATAATCACAATTTCGTAGCCTAAGAGTCCTGGAAGTATCCCAAGAGTTCCTCCCATATAAGCCATGCATAATGACACTTAATTGTGTAACTGCAACAAATGTGCGCCGCACTTTTCCAATTGTGCGCCGCACTTTTTAGATGTAAATGTGCGCTGCACTTTTCAGTTTGTGCGCCGCACTTCTAGTAATTCTACAAAATTGGGGTACTTTGTATGTGCGCCGCACTTTTCCAATTGTGAGCCGCACTTTGACTCCATTTTAGCATAATTCCACCTTTAGCCCCTTTCTTCTTTATTTCTTCATTATTTTCATTCATAGTTTTTTTTTCTAGCTACAATCCAAACAATATTATTTATTAGTATCAATTTAACCCATAATTTACCTATTTACATAGCAAACAAGGACAAATGCATCATTACAAACATGTATAAATGAGACGTTATCAGAGATGCTCAACCTCAAGCAATTAAGCAAGCTCAAATTAACTATCTGATAGTTTAATCACATAAGAAATCTCAAAAGTTAGTTAAACTGCTAATATCTGATATTACGTATACGACAGGCTATTATCTCAAAAGAAGGTATCCTAACTACACTAGATATAACCTATGAACATAGTTGGCCACCACTTTTAACAATAGTTGAAGCTGGATCAATTTGAACTCTAAACGTGGTCTTTTTTAATTCATGTAGTTTTAAATTGTATTTGTCTGACATGAATGTGACTAGTATATTCCCGCGTATAGTTGTGGTATGAGTTTTGAGCAGTAAATAACTTATCTAAGGTAATACTAATAATGATGGTTGTGTTAATGGTAAACATCTGTGCAGGGGTGAGACTATCCCTACAAATACTCACGATATCCCCTGCATCTATGATCCACTTGGAGAGCTGACATCTGTGGGGAATGGCTACTCAGTCTAAGTTTAGAGGCTGCAACCCTAGGTGGCATAGCTCTTGGAAATCATGTAATCTTATTTAATTTTAACATGGGAAAAGGGTGAGGACAGTTTGGCATTGGATCGCGTGATTATTTTTTGTACCTGTCTAAACTGGCCTGGTCAGGTCGAATACATGTCAGCACGGGTTTTTGGCCTTTTCTTAAAGTGAACATGAAAATATTTGAAAACGTAGAACTCTAGCATCTCAGCTACAAGTCAAGATTCAAGGTGAAAACAACCAAATTGACTTTTTTTATACAGCAAGTCAGATACTAAAAAACAAATATACCATTCAAAGGACTTCACCAGCTCCTATTTCATTTTTCTACCATTAAATTACTGACATGATCTGAAATCATTTGCAGGGCCCTAACTCCTCTTTATGCAATAGAGTGTCACCGTGAAAGCTAGTTTGTAACAATATGAGATCATTTGATAATAGGGATATTTGTTGCATACCATGACCAAATGATGGATTGATGGTTCTTTTTTCCAAGAGTGAGTGGGGGAGTAAATATCAGATTTGTGCACTTCTTGTTGGTTTGCTTTTGAACACTTCAGTCCTTTGCTGTATATAGCTTTAACTATCTTTTAGAGGGCATAACTTATCTAGGAGGGGTCGGATTCTCTATCACTATTCTGAACAAAATTTTTATTTAATATATTGGCTAATCATGGAATTGTGATTTCATTATCAAAACGCTAATGATATAATTGTTACTACAGTCGTGACTCATTTTGCAATTGAGTTTTATCGATATGTTTTTTGGTGAAACTTGGTTCCCTTTCTAAACAGTCGCTGAATAAATTTATGTACACAAAGTAGCAAGCATCTGGTGGGATCCAAAATTGATAGCTTATATAGTTGGTCATAAGATAGTATGATAATTAGAGAATCAATTATTTGATTGCTTGCAAACTTATACTTAAATTAGGGATATACATGTAATATGACCCTAGAATAATATTAAAATCAATAAGAAACAGTTCTGTGTAGCTACTTCTATGGTCGTGTTTAAGTAAGCTTAATAAAACAACTTATTAGCTTATTGCGCTTTCGTACAGCTAATATGTACTTTTGACTGTTGGGGTAGTGACAAATAACTAGGCTTATCGTTGTTTGGACTAATACTTCGAAGAAGCTTCAGCTTCTCTGAACAAGAACAAAAGTCAAACTTATTCTCCAACATTGTATTTTGACTCAACTTAGCTAACAATATATGTGTATAAGCATTGTTGATAAAATTGGCATATACTAAACACCCTTATACTGAATGCTCCGTACTATTTAAAACTATTATAAAACTTGCATGCTTAGGTAATCACAATCAGTTTCACAATAAAAAAAACTAAAGATTGATACTTTGTGTCGCTGCATACCCTCTTAATTGTCCCCAAACTGATTTATTCAGTTAGAGCTGAAAGAATGTTGCTTTTTGAATGTGACTTTCTTCATAGGAAAGCCGAAGACGCTAATTCCTAAACCTAAATCATCTAAATAGGAGTCATTTGGTTAGGTGCTTTCAGGTTTTGTAGTGGGACTATAGACTAACATCTATGGACCCCTCACTTATTAAGTGGGCATATCCTCAAATAACTAGATCAAAATACAAAGACAATAAAAGTGAGTGCATAAAAATTACATATTGTTGCTATTACGGAGGTGGAAAAACGGGCGGACGGACGGGCACGGGCGACGGGCTAAACAGGAGGCTGGCCAAACGGGTGGCGGGCCAAACAGGCACGGGCGAAACAGGCGGGCTAAACGGGCAGGCTAAACGGGCGGGCTAAACTGGCGCAATCTAAAATGAGAAAAAAACATATAAAACGTAGAATTAAAAAATAAAAATACTTGTTTAAAAGCCAGGGATAAAAATTAAATATACAATATCCGCCGAGTAACCTAATTAGTGTTTTACATGTGCGTCCATTAAGCCTATAAGTTTCTTACATATGCGCCCGTTTAACCCATTAATAATAAAGAATGGGCAAAAAGTGACCCATCCTTTTTTGAAAAAGGGCAAAAAGTGCCTATATTTATCAAAGTGGGCAAGATTTGCCACCTCTACTATTACCTTATACATAGCTTATAAAATCACATGTTAACATTTGAATGCATAAAAATCTCTGATGGAAAAATGGCGAACATGTAAAGAAAAGTGTAGTAGCCTTACAAATAAGCATGAACACATATACATTACTTGACTTCAACACCAAGAATAAAAAAGTGTAGTAATGAAAAACATTAAGTGCGACAACACTTGATATATTTTTTTACAAGAATGGAAGTAGAATATGATTGCCAAGTGCATGTAAATCCACATGTTGTTTTGCATGGAACAAATAGGAGTTTGGATAAGCCTGATTAATAAAAGGGAAAAGGACGAATCCGGTCAAGTTGAGCACTTACCATCCACTAGATGGTCAAGTCAAAAGATGTTGACAAATATGGTCACCACCACAAGTGTTCAAGTTTGCAGTCACAAGTGTTCAACAGCAAGTGATCAACTTACGATACGCAACCATAAAATGCTCAACTTTGCACCATAAAATGCTCAACTTACACCATAAAATGCTCAATTTTGCAAACTTGAGCAATTTTATTTTATTTTATTTTTATTACTTTTTTTGCAAAGTTGAGCACTTGGAGGGGTTGAGCACCGTAAGTCGAGCATTTGCCATAGGAAACGTGTCATATATATAATGGTGTTGAGCAGTTGTGCATTTATGCATGACCATATATGTCAAAATCTTTTGGCTTGACCATTTAGTGGATCATGGGGGTAAGATTTGACCATTTTCGTCTTTTATAGACTACTCAAATAGAAGCCAAAGTGTGAACTGATATCTGTTTTAGCAAAAGAAGTGAAGTGATGAAGCTATTGATAAAAAGAGCAAGAGTCCTTTTCAAAATCAGCATACAAAGAAATGTTATATCATTTATTTACAGTAAACTATTGTCACCTCTACATGTTTCATGTTGGATTTTTATTAGTCATTGGCATATCCTAGGCTCGAAAGTTAGTATCTATATTACCAAGCTCTTGGCATAGCATCAATGTGTATCCAAGAACAAGCAACTGCTTGTCCTTTGATAGGAAATGTGGTAACTACCCTATCAAATTTAGCTAACCATGCATATGACCCTAATGTAGCCGCTAACCAAAATAACCGACCTCCAAATAAACTTACTTGTGCATTTTGTCGTCTTTTTTCTACCCAACATTTTAGCCTCACGAACTGCTCATTCTCTATCAAGACCGTGGTTCAAAATCCTTGGAGTTTGATTAATGATACAACACATTGTTTCCTTTTTTAGTTACCAAAACTCATGTTTTTATTGTCTTTATATGTCTCCAACTCTTTTTAAAAGATTCGTGTAAGTCAAAGTAGAGATAGACATATACACAAAATGATTGGTGTATAGTATCAAACTTTTTTACATAGACGCAAAATGATTGGTGTATAGTATACAACTTTTTTACATATACACAAAATGATCATATTCTTATGAAATAAAAATAAAACTGTTTTAAGGATCTTCATGGACCATTCCAATATTTAATTTTGGTTTTTTTTTGGTAACCGTGATTTCTGACTCATTGGTCGACTAATCCACGGGGTTTGAGCCCACCGCCACACAGACTCAAACCAGGTAAAGCCCTCCCTTTTAAGGAGGTTGACGTGGCCACATCAAGGTTGTTTGCACCTAGTGGGAATTGAACTTGAGACCTCACACACTTTGGAGTGATAGCCACAAATCTTTTTTTGGCCACTAGGCCACCCTTGAGTGGTTTTAATTTTGGTTTTTATAGCGTGATTATGATTCGTTTCAATTTTGAGTTGGTTTTTTGACGCATAAAGAAGGCCCAACTTTAACTTCATATATATATATATATATATATATATATATATATATATATATATATATATATATATATATATATATATATTTATATATATATATATATATATATATATATATATATATATATATATATATATATATATATATATATATATATATATATATATATACATACATACATATTTTATATATATATATATATATATATATATATATATATATATATATATATATATATATATCTATATATATATATATATATATATATATATATATATATATATATATATATATATATATATATATATATATATATATATATATATATATATATATATATATATATATATATAGATATATATATATATATATATATATATATATATATACATATATCTATATATATATATATATATATATATATATATCATATATATATATATATATACATATATATATATATATATATATATATATATATATATATATATATATATATATATATATATATATATATATATATATATATATATATTATATATATATA